>MU377383.1:0-21179 GCA_022495195.1 Xylaria digitata
TTGGTTGATTTATTTAAAAGCGCACGGACGTTTTTTGTATGTATTTCGGGGTGATCCGTTCAATTGGGTGACCCGTTCAAGTGGGAGATGCGTTAGCTATTATTTAATAAAATTATTATTTAGTTATATTAAATTTGTTTGTAAAAACGGGAAATTAGCGTTAAACTGGCTTATGGTTTTGCTAAAAAACTTTTAAACGATTTTTAAAAATACCTTTTAATAAAAAAAAAAGAAAAAATATAACTTTAAGATTTATAAAAACGTTTTATATTATAAAAGCTGCTGCATTAGCAGCTTAAAAAATTATTAGCCAATTTTTAATTTTAATTTACTTAATTTAACTAATTTTGCTATTTATTTTTTTTTTAGCTACTATTATTAGCTACAACTTTAGTTTTGCTAAAACTAATTATTACGCTTGCTTTAATAAACAACTTTTTTATTTTATTTATTTTAAATTTATTAGCTTTTATTAAACTATTATAACGCTAACTTTTTTTATGTTATATAAAGCAGTTTTTAGTAAACTTTATTATAAATAAAAAAACAGGCCTAGTTTTTATAATTAAAAAAAAATATTGAATTTGCTATTGCAAAAACGTTTAAAAAAACAGGCAAACGTTTTAATACCTTTTTTTAAAAAGTAGTAAAAAATTGTGCTTTTTTAAAAAAAAAAAAAAAAAACTTAGAAAATTTTTGCTTTTGCTATTTTTTATAAGTAGCACCTAGAATTAATAACTTAGCTAAAAACAAATATTGCTTTGTTTGTTTTAATTGTTAACTTAAATTATTTTATTATTAAAATAAAAAAACATGTTAAAAATTTTAAGCAATAAAAATATAAACTTTTAATAACTAGTTTAACAATATAATATATTTTGTTTTTGTTTTAAGTTTATAAAAATTAAAAGCTTTTGTTATTATTATTTTTTTTTTTAAAACCAAACAAGCTAAACGTTAAAACGCTGCTAGCATTTTGTTTACTTTTATTATACTATTTAATATCTAACTATTTTTTATTATTTTTACTAATATAATTTAATATAAATAATAAATAACTTAAGTTTAGTAAATAAAAAGCAGCTAAATATAAAGCTAAGCTAAACTTAATAAAAGCGTTTAAAAAAAACGTTTGCAACTTTTTGCTTTAGCTAAGTTTAAAAAACTCAAAAAAATTAGATTTAAAATTTTAAAACCGCTTTAAAATCTTATATTTATATTTAAATTATAAAAAAAATGTAGCTATTTTGGTCGAAATAGCTAACATAATATTATTAAGCAAATTTAATACCTTATGCAATAATATATTTTTTAAAACGATTTTTTATGCAAAAAAAATACTTTTAGCGTTTTTAAACGCAAAAAAAAACGTATATTTTGCTTAAGCAGTAATTAAAATAAGCATGGTTATTAAGTTAATAAAAATTTTTAACAAATTTGTTTAAAAGTTTTAAATCGGGCTTAATTTTAAGTTACTAAAGTTTTAAAACTACTTTTAGTTTTTTAATTAAATTTTTTTCGCTTTATTTTTAAAAAACGTATTATTATTAAAATAACTTAAATAAAGTAGTAGCTTTATAATAATAAATATTAGAATTTTTATATAATAAAAATAAAATATAATAGTTTAACTTTTAAATTACAATTTGTTTATACATTTTTAATTATGTTAAAACTTTTTAAACTAAAGCAAAAGTGTTTAATAAAAAAACAATTAAAATTATTAGTATAACAATTAATAAAATAACTGCTTAAACTATAGTTATTAAAACTAAAATAGCTGCTAATTTTATAATTAGCAAAATAATTAAAATTAATAAAATTAAAATCGACTAAATATTAAAAACTATGCTTTAAATATAAAAATTAAGCATTAGCTATTTATATATTACAATATAAAGCCTGTTTTTATTTATATTTTTAAACTTGATTATTTTATTTATTGCTATAGCAAAATAAAAGGTTTAAACAATTTTATTATAAGCATTTTGCTAAACGTTAAATTATTTAAAGCTAAATAGTTTATAATACTACTTTTAAATAAAAAAAAAAAATTTTTTTTAAACTATTAACGTTTTAAATAAAAAATGCTAAAAAGATTTAGAAAAAATTATAATATTATAATATAAAAAAGCAATAAAATTATATATTTATTTAAAAATAAAAAAACCTTTTTAGTAAACAATTATTTAAATAAAAAAATTAAATAGTATAATAAAGCTAGCTTTTTTATAAAAAATTAGCAAGCACTAAAAGCATATAATAGTTTAAATAAACATTTTAAAGCTAAAATTATTATATATAAATTTTAAACAAATATAATAAAAAACTTTTATAATTAAATAGCAAAAAATTATAAAACCGCTTATAAAAAGTTTAAACGTTGCAAAGCATAAATATTAGCGCAAAAAAAGTTGGTTAAAAAAAACTTTTGTTAAATTTAGAAAATTAAGTTATTAATGTTAATAAAACAATAATATAACTTTAATTAAAACCGCTTTATATAAAATAAGATATAAAAACTTGCTTTAGTTAGTTTAATTGTTATGCTAACTAATTTTTTTAAATTATTGCAAAAAGTTTTTAAAACAAATACAGCTAAACTTTTTAACTTTGAACTAACAAATAATAACGCTAATAGTAAAAGCTAAAGCTAAAGAAAAAGCAAAAGCAGCTAATTTAATAACTATAATAATTAAAACAATAATTATAGTTAAAACAATAACTAAAATAATAATTAGAATAATAATTATAGCTAAAAAAATAGCTAAAACTGCAATAACAATAATAAAAACAGTATAATAAACGTATTTAACGTATTATAATTTAAAAAAAGATTTGCAAATAATTAAAACGCAAAAACTGCTAAAGTTTTTATAGTTAATAAACAAACTTATATTTAAAATAACAATTTTTAACAAGCGTACTACATTTTTAATAAAAAAATATTATTTATTATTAACTAGATTAATATTTTTTAACCTGATTTTAATTACGCTAATATGGATTTATTGCTTTTTAATACTATTACTTTTGTTTTTAACATTATACTGTTTTTTTTATTATTTTTTTTTAATAAAGGTAACTAAAATAACAAAAAGAGTATAAATCTAAAAAACAACTAAAGCGAACGCGTTAGAAAAGCGTTATGCTAGCTTAAAAACAAAGCTAATTAGTTCTTTAACTTTTAAATATTTTTACACTTATAAAACCGCCTAATTATTTTTTAAATATTAAAGATTTAATTGTTTTTAACAATAGCCTTATAAAGCTTATTTTTTTTAATTTTACTTTTTTTTTTTTTATATTTAATATTTTTTTTAATCTTTTTAACCTTATTTTATTTAGTTTTATTATAGTTTAACTAATATTATTATTTTTAGTTTTTAGTAATATAAAATTATTAAAACTTTTTTATATTAAGTTTATTATTTTTATTAACTTAATAATTATTTAACAACATATTTATAGCAACATATTAAATTTGTTTATTTTAAATATTAAAGTCGATTTTTTTAAGCTATTATTAGTTAATAATGCTTTAAATAGCTTAAAAGTGCAAAGTGCTTTAGGTTTTAAATATAATAAAAAATGCGTTTTTATTTATTTATTTAATAGTAAGCAACATTTATAAACTAATATAGCTTATTTATACGTTTTAAATTATATTTTGTAAAAAATTGCTAAAATATATGCTAATATTTATATATTAATAAATATTATGTTTTATAAATTTTAAAATAAATTTTATTTTAATTATATAATTAAGCATTTTATTTAACTTTTATATATTAGTAGTATAAAAAGCAAAAAGTTATTAATAATATAAATAATTATAGTTTTAATTATTTTTTTTAATATTAATAAACAGCTTTAGCAATATAATGCTAAAGTTTTTTTAATAAATAAATTACGCTTTAAATGTATACTTAGCGTTAAGTTTTTAAAAACTTATTAGCTTAATATTAAATAAAAAAACAAAGCTTAAAATGATTAGCTTTTTATTAGTTTTATAAATAAAGCTATATAAATAATTAGCTTTTTTAAAAATAAGCTAAAACTATATAAATATAAAATATATATAGTTTAAATAGCAACTAATTATTTAATTAAAGCTAGCAAAAGTATAATAATGCTAGTTTAATATTTTTATTTATTTTTTTAAACAAATAAATATTTTATTTTTTTGTATATTATAAAAAACCTTATTTTTACTGTTATAAAATTATTTTTATATAACATATTAAATAGTTAAAACACTAGTTTTTTATTTGCAAACTTTAGTATAGCGCTTATTAAACTTTGAAAAAAAAATAAATTTGTTACAATTTAAGCTAACAAAATAAATAGCTTACTTAAAATCTAAGCCTTTTATATAACAAAAAAAATGTTATACTTAATTAGTTTTGTAAACATTTTAAGCGTTTATAAAAAAGAAAATAATAAATTAAAAAACTAATATAGTAACAAGTATTCTTTTTATTTGCTTAATTTAAAACTATTGTAGTTAAATATATTAATAACATTTATTAACATATTTAAAGTTAATGTACTAAATAATTAGCTTTTAAAAATGTTAATAAAACTTAAGTACGTTTTTAATAAATTTGTTAAGCTTTTTTATAAAAAGCTTAAAAAGTTTAATAATAAAATTTAAATGCTATTTAAATTTAAAAACAATGCTAACTTAACACACTTATATTAGCGCCTATATTGTTAGTTTTAAAAGAATATAAAAGCTATAAATTTTATTTTAAACTTATTATATAACTGTAAAATAGTTAAAAAAAATATTTTTTAGTAAGCCAGTTTTTATTGTTTTATCTGCTTTTTTTATATAAAAAAAACTAAAACTATATGTTATTATTAATTTTTAAAAAGTTAATATAAAAATAATATATTAAAAATATTGTATAGCTTTATAATATTTACTGTTATAAATATTATAAAAAGTTTTTTTTAATAAAAATTTTTTTAAAAAAATAAATAAAAAACATAAGCAATTTATAGTAGCTATAATAGGCTTTAAAACCTTTTTCAGTTTTTTTTAATATAAAATAAAACGTTTATTTAAAAAATACCTTTAAAAGTTTATGCTAGTATATATAAACAATATTATTATTTTTTTTAAAAACGTAAAAAAGTATTTAAAATATTTGGACATTATATTATTTATTTTGGCTGTTTTAAGTTATATAATAAATTTTAAAAAATGCTATTTTGTTTAATACAAACTTAAAGCATTTAGCGTTTACATGTTTTAACTTAAGCTTATAACTATTAAAAAAAAAATAGCAGCTATTTAAAAACTAAAAATGCTATAAACGTTATATAATTTAAAACAAGCTTTTAGTTTTATAAAATTTTAAAAAAGCTAGATTTATTATTTTGTAAGCATTTTAGCTCCGCTTTAAGAGCTTAAAACATATAAATTTTACAAATGTTTTGTTAAAGCAAACCTAGCGTGCTATTAATTTGTTTAGCAATATATATTTTTATTAGTAATTAAATTATTTATTTTAAACAAAAATAGCAAAATTATAAAAAAAGCTTAAAAAGCATATAAAAAGGCTGTAAAAAATATAGTGCTGCTATAAGCACAAGCAATAAAAG
The DNA here is from genome assembly GCA_022495195.1 of Xylaria digitata. Lineage (NCBI taxonomy): Eukaryota > Fungi > Ascomycota > Sordariomycetes > Xylariales > Xylariaceae > Xylaria > Xylaria digitata. The sequence continues at coordinate 5,614 of MU377383.1, forward strand.
TGTAAAACATATTAAAAAATAAGTTGTATAAAGCTATAAAGTTAGCATATTTAAACTATATTAAACTTTTTATTTTTTGTATAAATTTAAGCAAAAAAAAGGTTAGCAAAAGTTTTTACTAAATTTAAAATAATAACAAGTTATAGCTAATATTGTTTTTTTTATATTTTTTGTTTTTAACTAAGTTAAAATACAGCATATATAAAGTTAAAATATGCAAACTTGTTTAAACATTTAAAAAATTAATACATATTTTTAATTATAATAACATTTATATATATACTAATTATAACGCTATTATATAATTGTTTGTTAATGCTAACAGTAAGCTAAAGGTTTTTAATAAGCTAAAAACTTAGCAACTTTTTTTTTTTTGTTTTGCTTATAAGCTAAAAATTATTTACGTTTTAAAAAAAACGCTAGTAAATACAAACGCTTTTTTATGCTTATTATAAAAACAACCTAGCTAACTTTATTTTGTTATAAAAGCTTTTATAATAACTTAAGCATAGTTTAAACGCAACGTTTTAAAACTATAGCTTTTAAAAAATATTTTAAAATTATAATAATTAAACTTTTAAAAACCTGTTTTGCTTATTTTTAATTTATTTCTAATTGTAAAAAAAAAGTAATTATAAGCAGAAATAAAAGTTGTAAACGTTAATAGTATAGTAGTAGCTTTTTTTTATATATTAAAAACTTTAAAAAAAAAGTTTATAGCAGCATATAAAAAAAACAAATTGCTAAAAACGGTTTATTTATGCCTAAAAAGCTAATTAAACTAATTAAAAAAAATACCAACTTTAATATATTATTTATTTTATATAAACCTAAAAATAAAACTTATATATTTTATAAACCTGTTAAAAAACTAATTAGCTATTTTATTTTTGTAAAAACTAGCTGTTTTATAAATAGTATATAATAATTAAGCTTATTAAACAATATAATAAACTTATAAATATTTTTAAGCTATAGTATTTTTTTAAAATATAAAAGCATATATTACTAACTATATTTAATTTATGTGCTTAAAATATAGTGCTATAAAAATTAATATATAACAACTTTATAATAATTTGCTTTTAATTAAAACTTTAATTATATTAATTTTGATTTTATATTTAAATTTTATTGTTAGTTTATTTGTTTTTAAAAATAAATATAACGCTATTTTTATTATTATAAACAAAATATTAAAATTTGTTAAAACAATTATTAGTAGCATTATATATATAACAAAAAATTAAACAGATTTATATTTTTATTAAGTTTATATAAACTAAGGTTTATTAAATGCGTTTATATTAAATATAAATAAAAAATTTGTTAGTAAGCTTTAAACTGCTTTTTATAAAGCAGCTAATATAAATATAAAAGTTTTAGCAGCATATTATTATTTTGTTAATAAGCAAGCGGAATATATAATCTAAACTTTTATAAATAGTATAATTGTTTTTTTAAAAGCTAAGCTTAATTTAAACTGCTAAAAAGCGTACGTATTTTATGTTATTTATTGTTTTAACACTTTTATATTTGCAACTATTTTAAAATCTTTATATAAGGTTTTATATAAACGTAAAACAAAAACGTTTTTATTAGTAAATTATATATTAGGCAAAGAATTTGCAATAGCTTAATAAACTTTGCGCTAAAAAGCGGCAGATTTAATAGCTTTAGCACAAGCGCGCATAAAGTTGTATTATAATAATTTATATAAAAACCTTTTTATGCTAACTAAAAAAAATATAGTATATATAAAGTTAAGCAAACTAGGCTATTTAAGCTATTATTTAAATAGTTAAACCAAATTAAGTTTTTAAAAAGTTAGGCCGTTTTTTATTAAAAAAATTATAAATTTATAGCAATATTACGTTAAATTATTATTTTAGCTTAAATAAAAAAAAAAAATATTAATTAAAAACTTTGTTTTAGCTTGTATAAACAAATTTGCTAAACTTTTATTAAAACTAAGCAGCATAATAAAAGCTAAAACAAAAAAATATATTATTAAAACTATTAAAAATTACATAAAAATTAAAAAATTAAAAAATAATAAACTATAAGTTTATTATAAAGTTAAATAAATAAGTTATAAAAACAAAATATAAGAACTAGCAACAAAATGCTATTTTATAGTTTTTATATTAATTTTTAACTTTATTTTACTTAGAATAAATTTTTAACACTGTTTTTTTTTATATAAAAATTAAAATTTAACAAGCTAAGTCTTTAAACTAACTTTAGTAATATAATACTTTATATTTTCTTTAGTTTTAATTATTTATTTATTATTGCAACTGTTTATTAATTTGTTTTTTTCTTTTTTTAATTTATTTTTTTATAATTTTTAATAATGCTTTCTTAAACATAGAGCAGCTTAGCCAGCTGTATAATATTGCTAATTCAAACGTAAGGTTTATATTTAATAAAAGAAATCCTTAAACAAAAATTTTTTTTTTTAATTTATATTTTTTTAACACCCCATATATTTTCTCTTGCCTTTTTTTATTTTTATATATAGCTTTGTTTATTATATTGCTTTTTTTTTTATTTAAATATTTTAACTATGTCTGCTGTTTTAATAGTTATAAGTACTAAAGTATTATAACGCTAACCTATGTTTCTGCTTTTTTATTTCTTTTGTTGCTAATAATAACTACTTAAAAACTTTAAAGCGTACACTTTTATATAAACCTAATATTATTTACAACATATATTCTTTTTACTTTTTTTTATTTAATAACTAGTTCTTTTATTTTTATTAAAACATTTAACGTATCTCCCACTTGGATTGGCCACCCCGAAATACATACAAAAAACGTCCGTGCGCTTTTAAATAACTCTACCAATATAAGTCCTATAAACTAATAGTTAGTATATTTGGATTCCTTATTTTATAAGAAATTCAATAGTATTTTTGTTTATTTTATAGCTATTTTATTTGTTAATATATTTAAAGTTTTTAAAAATGCAGGGATTATTTTAGCGTGGTTTTTTATACAGCTATAAATAAAATAGTTATAAAATAAATAAAAATACTATTGAATTCCTTATAAAATAGGGAATCCAAATATACTAACGTACAACACAAGTCTATTAATAACACAAATCTATTAACAACTTTTTTATACTTTTATACACCTATTGTTTATCTACTATTTATTTAACAACCAACAATAGCGCGCTTATAAAATAAAAAAAATATACAGCTTGCATTACAAGCTTTTGTACGTAACAAAAAATTAATTTTCAATTGTGCAGCAAAAATTTACAATGTTTTTTATATAACGCTTAAAAACCGCCAGCTTAAAATTTTCTTATAACATAATACATTTTTATTAATATAAAAATTAACCGATTTAAAAAAGCAAACCATTGTACAATATATAATAAACCTAGTTTTATAATTATTTCTACCCCGGTTAAATAATGTTAAAAATATAGCGAATTCCTTTTTATGCGCCTATAACGCAACTACGGTCGGCATTAACTAAGCTTTAAACTTTATATAATAACAACTTACCCTTTGTACACGTTTTAACCAAAAAATTGATTACTAACGTATTTTTTACAAAAATCCTAATATATATTAAAAGTAGTTTAAACTTGTACAATTAATAATAACTTTTAATAAAATTGCTAAAAAAAATATTTATAATTTTAATAAAATAAGCTTTATAATAAGCAAAATATTGTTCGAAATAATTGTTACAACTTCTAACCGGCGCAGACAACTAAAAACAATATAACAAAGCAATTAAAAATAGTTGTCCGTTATTTAAAGTGTTTTATTGTATAGTTATACTATTTTACTATATATTATTTTAACTAAAAAAACCCATCTTTTATCTTAGTATAAAAACAGCAAATTATTATACAACTAAGTTATTATAACTATAAAAAATAGTTAAACAATAAATAAACAAAGTCTAAATTAAATTTAATATTTCGATAAACATACTGCTAGTTATATAAAAAGTATTTATTGCTTACTTATTTTTAATAGCTATAAAAGCTACTACTTTACTAAATTTAAATTATATGCCAAAAAACATAAAATTATTACTTTTTGCATGCTTTTACACTTGTTGCATCAGCTTTAGCCTTTTAATATTAGTTGTTTTAGCTTATTAAAACGTTTGTACGCTAATAAAATTAATAAATTAATATAGTTATATATTACTTATATCTTAAAAAAAAATTTCTTTACCGCTTTTTATTAAGCGTACAAAACTTTTATAATAAAATTAAATATACAAAAAAGTTTTAAAAATATTAAATTAGTTTTATATAACCTAAATTATATGCTTTTACAACTTAAAACCAAATTGCTAACTAAAACACTATTTAAATTATCTTTATCGTTTAAAAAACATTTACTCTTTTAAAAATCACAAACTTTATATAACATTAAAAATATATAATCCTAAAGTAATTATATTAAAAAAAAAATTATATAATATAAAAATAGCTTTCTTACAGCTATTTTAAATATTATTAATCAAATTATAAAAAATACAACATTGCTTATATATAAAATTATATTATTAAAAAAAAAAGTTTTAACACTTTAAAAAGCAAATTATATACTTAGCTGACGTTGCTATACAAAAAACAAACGTATTTAAAATAAAAAATCTCTTATTATACAAAAAAAACAGGATTTTAAAACTGAACAAGCTATTAAAAAGCAGATTTTAAAAAAAATATGCGCAAGTAGTTGTTGTATAAAAGGTAGTATAACGCGCATATAAAAGTGTAAAACATACGGCAAGCCCGGACACAATGCGCGCACTTATCAAAATGTTATAAAAACATTTAATAAAAATATTTCTAATTAAATTAAATTAATTTTTAATGTTATAGTTAAGTTATTATATTTGTTTGTACAAAAGTGTAGAAAAGTTGTTAATAGACTTATGTTATTAATAAACTTGTGTTATACGTTAACCATTAGTTTATAAGACTTATATTGGTAGAGTTATTTAAAAGCGCACGGACGTTTTTTGTATGTATTTTGGGTGGCCAATCCAATAGGGTGGCCAAAATCAAGTGGGAGATGCGTTATGCCTTTACTATTTCTTTTTTAACCACTTTTATTGCTTGGTTACTTATTACAAACCATTTTATTATTACTACAGCCTTATTATTTTTATATAATGAGTAATGTATTTTATAGCATAGTTCTTTTTAGTTTTAATAACACTGGCAAAACTTTTCTTTTTTCTGTCTGTTTATTTAGCACTTTTTGCATAATTTTTAATAACGCTGCAATTATAGCTAACAACGTTGTTATAATTGTTAATAATAATAACGTAGCTATTAATACAAACAGTTATTACAGCTTTATTTTATTATACTAAAATAGCTTACTTAAAAAAAATAAAAGCTATGCTACTAACTATAAAAAATTTCTTTTTATTTTATTTTTTAACAATAATAAAATGTTTGACAACTATATAAATAACAGCAATAATATAAACATTGAAAAAAAAAACAAAAGTAATATAAACAAACTTGACTACTTTTTCCTGCTTTTGTTAATTTAAAAAAAACAGTTCTTTTTAACTACTAAGTAAATTTAGCAAATCTGTTATAAATTTTTTGAACTTTAGGTTTACTATTTTTTTTTTATTAAACATAAAAACTGTTATTTATATATTATTAAAATTAAAAAAAAAAAAATATTGTTTTTAATATTTTAAAAACTTTTGTTTTAATTATAGCAGTTTATTATTTGTTTTTATTTAATAAAACTAATAGCTTAAATAACAACTTAAAAAAACAGTTTACAAGCTATTTATTGTTAATTATATTTGCTTTTGCAAACTAATATATAAAAAACTTTAATAACAGCTGTTTAATTATAACAAACTAAAAAAAAATAAACTATTTTTTTTAGCGTTGTTTATTATTGCTTTATTTTGTTACTTTTTTAAAAACATAATGCTTTAAGAATTATATAAATATTTATTATTGCAGCCGGTTGCAAATAGCATAATGCATTATAAAGCACTTATTTAGCTTAATATTATAGCTGCAATAGCGTTAATATTAAACTGGCATTTAATAAATATTTATATTATGTTTTATTTTTAATAAAAAATTAAACGCATTATTAGTTTAAAAACTAATAGCTATAAAACTTATTTAGAAATTATTTATAACAAACTAATTTTTTTAGGCATAAGTTAAGCTGCAGTTTTTAATAAAGTGCGTTATATTTTTGCCTAATTTAAAAAACTGGCATAAAACAATAAATTTTTAATTATAAAAACAGTTTACGTAAGTTAAAACTAAAACGCTGAATTTAGCAGAATTAACTATTTTGAACATATAATAAATACTTTTTAAAAAGAGATTTACTGTGCTAACAATTGTATTTTTAATATAAACTGCAAAATAGTCTAACTTTGCGCAAATTTTTTTTTTTTTTAAAACAATTTTAAAGCTGCGTTTAAACGTGTAAACGTAGCTTACAATTATGTACGCTTTGCTTACAACTATATTAACAAGGCTTATATTTATATTATTATAGCTTATAACTATATTAACAGCATTAGCAACTAAGTTATTACTGCTTTTAAATATATTAATAAATTTTAAAATAATATTAATAATATTTAAGCTTGTTTTAACAAAAACTTAGTATAAATTCTTTGTTATTATTATAGTTTATTAAAAAATTGTACTAGTTAAACTATTAAACTTTTTATTGTATTAATAGCTTTTTATTTTAATTAGTTAAATATAAACTAATAACGGTTATTTAACTTTAATAATCTAATATTTATAAAGTAATTTAAAAAAAAAAAAAACATATAGCAATAGTAATAAGCATAAAAAAGTTAATAAAGAATAGCTTGTATGCTAGCAATTATAAAAGCAAATAAAGATAATAATAGGTTATAAAAACAGATAAGATATTTAATAGCTTTTTATTTTGTTCTTTTTTAATATAATAGTATAAACAACATTATTTTTTATAATGCAGTATATAAATACTTAACTAAGCTGTTTTACTTTTTATTTGCTTTTTATTTTTGTTAATATTTTAGCTTTTTTTTTTATTTTTTTGCAACTAGATTTTTTTTTTCTACTTTTTTATTTAATTATAATACGCTTTTAAACTAACGTTTTTTTAAACAAATATAGCTTAGCTAGCTGTTTAGTACTGCTAATTTAAACGTAAAGCTTTATGTTTAATAAAAAAAACATTTTAATATATTAGTTTACTTTTTTAACTATATATTATTTTTACTTTTATATATTTATACCTATTTTAACGTTTTTTTAAATATATATAGCTTAGCTAACTGTTTAGTATTACTAATTTAAACATAAGGTTTTTTATTTAATAAAAAAAATATTTAATATTTTAAATTAATTTTTTAACAATTTATTATTTTTTTTTTTTTTATTTAATTATAACTATATTTTAATTTTTTTAATTTTATAACTTTATATAAATTCTTATAATTGTACACTATTTTACTTTTTAATTTACTTTTAATAATTCTTTTTTTTATATTTAGCGTTTTTTAAACGTATATATATTATTAGCTGTTGTTAATATTACTTTAAATGCAAAGCTAAATAATAAGGAAACAGCTTAGAAAACCTTTTCGGCAACTATTTTCTAGCTTTTGGAATTTATAACAATATGCGCTAATTACGCGTTTGCTTAAAGTACTAGGTACATATTTCTGCAACTGTAACAACGTAGACTGTGTTACTGCAACTTTGAACATTTTTATAACAAAAGTACCTTGTACTTTTAGTTTAAGGTAAGTACTAAGGTATATAAGTAACTGCCTACAACCATTTTATACATAGTTTTTTATAAAGGTATTTTAAAAGAAAAGCAAATTTTTTTATACAAATATTTCTTTTTCTTACCTTTTTATATATTTATACTTATACTTTTATTATTTTTATTAACTATTTTCGCATTTTAATACAATTATATTTTTTTTATTATAATATTGGTTTTTTAAACTATAATTATTTATTTCTAAATATTTTAGAATTTTCTTTCAAGTTCTTATAATTTTATAATTATAATTATTACCTGCTTAAGTTACAAATTGTTTTTTATTTAAATAAGTTTATATTGCTTTATAACGCCTTATTTTTTTTAACGCGTTTTATAATCTTGCAATTATTTTTTATATTTTAATGTTGTTTTTACAGCATTTTAATATTTTTAACATGTTTTTTAATTTTATGCTTATTATATTTAACGTTGTTTTTATAACGTTTTACCTTTTATATATTTTTGTAGTTATTTTTATATTTAACGCTGCTTTAATAACGTTTTATTGTTATTAACGCATTTATTAATACTGCAGCAGCTTATATATTTTTTTTTTTTACCATTATACTCTATTCTTTTATTTATACTTTAAATATTTATTACTGTTATAATTTTTACAGTTTGTTATAACAATAAAAAAGCAAGACGTATTATTGTTTAAATAAATAATTAAACAGAAAAAACAGACTTATAAACATTGTTAAGCTTAAAAAAAAAAGCAAGCTTAATAAAAAGTTATAGCATTGCAAAATGCTACTTTAGTAGAATTAAGCACGCTATTAAAAAGCCTTACCGGCTCTATTTTATTTTTAACAAAATTAAATAACGTACAACATAAGCTACTAAAACATACAAGCTACCAAAACACTTTTTTAATTTTTATATATACATTTTTAAAACATTAATTATTTAATAACTAATAATGCTGCTATTGTACAAAAAAAAAGATGTAAAGCTTATATTATAAGCTATATAACATAACTTAAAATTATTTATTTAGCATGCTGCAACTATATATAATATTTTTTATATAACACTTTATATATAATAGCAAAATTGTTTAGCAAAAGCAATTATATTAAGCGTTAAACAAAAATTAATAAAATTTAAAAAGCAAACTATTATATAATATATAATAAATTTAGTTTTGCAATTGTTTTTGCTTTAATTAAATAATATTAAAAATATAGCTAATTTTTTTTTATATATATATAACGCAACCGCAGTTAATATTAATTAAGCTTTAAACTTTATATAATAATAACCTACTTTTTATACGCATTTTAATTAAAAAATTAATTATTAGCAAGTTTTTTGCAAAAATTTTAACGCATATTAAAAATAGTTTAAGCTTATACAATTTATAATAACAAAATTTAAAATTATTAAAAAAATATTTATAACTTTAATAAAACTAGTTTTATAATAAACAAAATATTGTTTAAAATAGTTGTTATAACTTTTAACTAGCGTAAACAATTAAAAGCTATATATTAAAGCAATAAAAAATAATTATTTATTATTTAAAATGTTAAATTGTATAATTATATAATTTTGCTATATATTATTTTAGTAAAAAAAAATTATTTTTTATTATAATATAAAAATAGCAAATTACTGTTTAATTAAGTTATTACAACAATAAAAAACAGCTAAATAATAAATAAACAAAGTTTTAATTAGATTTAACATTTTAATAAACATATTGCACGTTATATAAAAAGTATTTATTGCTTATTAATTTTTAACAGTTATAAAAGCTATTATTTTATTAAATTTAAATTGTATGCTAAAAATTATAATATTATTACTTTTTATATGCTTTTTTATTTGTTATATTGTTTTTAGCTTTTTAATATTAATTGTTTTAGCTTATTAAAATATATGTACGCAAAAAAAATTAACAAATTAATATAAGTATATATTACATATATTAAAAAAAAAATTTTTTTATAGCGTTTTATTAAATATATAAAGCATTAAATTAGTTTTATATAATCTAAATTATATAATTTTATAATTTAAAACAAAATTATTAACTAAAATATTGCTTAAATTATTATTATTAGTTAAAAAACATTTATTTTTTTAAAAATTATAAACTTTATATAATATTAAAAATATATAATTTTAAGCTAATTATATTAAAAAAAAAGTTGTATAATATTAAAATAGCTTGCTAAAAACTATTTTAAAAACTGTTAACTAAGTTATAAAAAATATAATATTATTTATATACAAAGTTTAATTATTAAAAAAAAAAAACGTAGCACTTTAAACAGCAAACTATAAACTTAGTTAATACTGCTATATAAAAAATAAACGTATTTAAAATAAAAAGTTATTTATTATATAATAAAAACAAAATTTTAAAACTGAACAAGCTATTAAAACATAGATTTTAAATAAAATATATACAAATGGTTGTTATATAAAAGCTAATGCAACGCGCGTACAAAAGTATAAAACATGTAGTAAGCTTAAGCATAATGCATAAACTTGTTAAAATGCTATAAAAACATTTAGCAATAATATATCCGATTAAATTTAATTAATTTAATATATTATAGTTAAATTATTTAATTTATATGTACAAAAGTGCAAAAAAGTGTTCTAATAGCTTATATGTTCTAGTAGCTTGTGTTATATGTTAACTTATTATTAGATTAAATCATTATAGTTATTAATGTTTTATTTTTTTACGTTAACGTTGCGCCATAAAACGCAGCTTTAAAGTATTAGTTTGTTATTATAAAAAAAAAACGCTTAATAATGCTATATGTTATACTTAAAAAGCTTAAATCAGCTAAAACTTTATTTTATTAAATATTATACATTTAATAAAATATATAGCTAAACAAAAAAATCTTTTTTTTCTAAGTTTTTATTAACAGTAATAGCTATATAACTAACTTAAAAAATTTGCTTTTTAACATGTTAGCTAAAGATATTTTTACAATACTTCTGCTGCATACTTGTTTTATTATAACAATCTAAAGCGTATAAAACGCTTTTTTTACAGCTAAGTATAAATATAAAGCTTAAAAATATTATTAAAATGTGTTGGCAACATATACTAAAAAGTTTAAAAACTTATAGCTAAAACTATACTTTAATGCAGTATAAAACATTTTAAAACTTTTGTTACTAAATAATTAAAGCGCAGCAATAGGCATTATAAAACAAAAACAAAAGCTTGCTTATTTTATACGTGTTAACTTATTATATAACAATTATTTATATTGTGCTTATAACTTAATTAAATATAATATAACGTTACTTACAAGTTAGTAACGCACTACAAGTTAGTAACACACTTTTTACTAACCTTTTATCTTTTTATTTTATTTATATATTATTTTACAATAATATAATAGTTTAAAAATTTAAAAAAGCTAATTTGCAGCTAGCGATTTAAGCTAAAAAACGTAACTTTAAACTTTTTTTCTGCAAGCTTGCTTATATTTACAACGTTTTTAACTGTATATTAAAGCGAAAAATTGACAGCAACACGCTTTATTACGTTATAAACGTTATAAAGCAAAATTTAATAATGTTTAAAAAAAAAATTATTATTAAACGTATTTTTAAGTTAAATACGCAAGCGTTTTTGTTTTAGCTTTATTATATTTAAAAAATAGCTAATATTTTTTAACGCAAACGCAACACGTTAAAAGTTAGCGTTAACTAAGCTTTAAACTTTATATAATAATAACTTAACTTTTAAACGCGTTATAACCGCTAAATTAATTATTAGCAAGCTTTTAACAAAGATTTTGCAAGTTATTGCAAATAGTTTAGCTTTATAAAACGTATAATTAACAAATACAGTATATAAATTAAAAATATTTACAACTTTAATAAAACAAGGTTTTTAATAAGCAAAATAATTATTAAAATAGTTATTACAAGCTTTAAAAAACGTAAGCGCTTTTAACAAGCCGAACTTAAAAGTAAAAAATAAATTATTACAAATTAAGCTATTAATTTTTAAAGTTAAACAATGCTGCTATATATTATTTTTTTAAGCAAAGTTTATTTTGCGTTTTAATATTGCAACACTATTTTATTGCTAAACTAAGTTATAAACTTTTTAAATAACAGCTAAACTAATAATAATATAAATATTAGCTAAGCAAAACATTTTAATAATTATATTCGAAACTAATTTAAAAGTAGTTATTGCTTTTTAATTTTAAATAGTTATAAAAGTTACTATTTAATACAATTTAAAAAATATTGCTAGTTTAACAACATTATTATATTTTATATGCTTGCTTATTTGTTATATAAGCTTTAGCTTTTTAATTTAATTTTTTTTAATGTTTTAAAACAGCGTTATAATAAATATGTTAAAGGTTTAATGCAGCGTTATTAAACCTATATTAAAAAGCAAAACTTTTTTGCAAGCTTTGCATATATATTTATATATGCATTTATTAAACAAAACATTTAATTAAGTTTTAAAGCAGCTAAAATTATGCTTTTAAATACAAATAAAGTTATATTTGCGTTAAATATTCGAAAAACAAATAAAACACTTTTTTTAAACCCCAAATTACTACTTTAATTTTAAATTTTAAAAACGTTTATTATTACACTAAAAACTAAACAGCAATCAACTTTTATTAAAACTAAAATTAAAAATTATTTTTTAAGCTTGCTAACTAAAATTTTAAATTTTATTAACTCGATTGCAAAAGCTACGCAGAAATTAATGTATAAAAATGCTTTTTTGCAGCAAAAAAACAAAAAGCTTTGCAAAACCAACTACATTTTAAGCAAACGTCGCAAAATTAAAAACAAACAACTGCAAAATAAAAAACCTTTTATTATAGCTAACACCCAAGTTTTACAAAAATTTAAAAACAATAAAGTATTTAAATCGAGTAATAAAGCTAAAAGTAGTTGTTTAACAAAAAAAGTACAAACAGGTTAACAACGCTATAACATTTATAATAAGCCCAAACATAATGCACAAACTTATTAAATAAAAATAAAAATATCTAATAAAAAAAATTACAATTAATTTAATTAATTTGCATGTATTATAGTTGAGTTATTTAAGTTGGCGCATAAAAAGTGCTAAAAAGTGCGTCACTAACTTATAGTGCGTCACTAACTTGTAAGTGACATTAACTTATTATAAAAAGCATAATTTAGTAAAAAACTTTTGTTATAATTGCAGCGCTTTTTATATAAAAAAAAACTATATATATAATTTGATTAAACGTTATATAATTTGCTAAATAAAAAACTATTAATAAAATAATTGCTTTTATTTTATTTAACCAACTTTTTAACTAACTTATTAAACCTTTAGCATTATTAACTATTTATTCCAATATAATTAAAATAAAACAAAAAAAAACTTTAGTGCTTTAAGCATACTTAATTAAAAAAAAAACAATAAAAATAAAAAAAAGTTTTTTTATAACAAAATAAATTTTAAATGCAATAAGTTAAGCTTTATTAAACTGCATTATGTTTTTTTGTTGTTTATAGCTATAATAACGTTTTTTATAACTTTGTTAACAAACAAAAAAAGTTAGCAAATATAATAATTAAAATATAATCTAATTAGCAAATATAAAAACAAATATTTAAGTTTTTTAGCTTGTGCACGCTGCTTAAGCTTTTGTATATAAGTTGAAGTTAATAATGCAAATAAAAAATGCAAAACTGTGCGCTTTATTTACTTATATTGCTCTTTAATAAAAAACTTTTAAGTATTTATAAAAACATTTATTAATATTTTAGCACTATATTATATACTTATAGCTTAAAGCCTAATTAACTTAGCTATTATTGCTAAAATGGCCAAGCTAGCTAAAAAAAACAATATACTTTTTTTTAAAACCAACGTATAAAAATTTAAACTTATTGCAGAATTTGCAAAAAATAGCACGAAAATATATTATATTAATAATAAAATAATAATAAAAAAGCTTTATAAAAAGTATAAAAAGGAGTTTAAAATTATTAAACAAATATTAAACAGCATTTTTTAATAATACAACTGTTTTTTAAAGCTATATTTTTATATTTTAGCGCTTTTTAATAAATTATTTAATATATAAATATTTATAACAAAAAAATATTATATTAAAAACATTAGCTTATATTGCTTTTTATAGTTTAAGCTATAATAACTAAAAGCTTTTTTTTTTTGGATTTAGTTTTTTTAAACTATAAAGCTGGCATAAAAAAACAAAAAAAAATATAAATTTAAATAATTTTTTATAAACAAGTAGCCCGTTTAAATATATTAGTAAAAAAAAAATATAAACGTAGTAAAAACATATTAGCAATTTCTAAAAAAAAAAAACTTTATAGCTATTGCTATTTAAAACATAATCTAAAAAAACAATACACTATATAATACTAAATAGCTTATAATTATTATTAGCAACAAAAACTTTTAAGTACTTTTTTAACTAAATAATTAAATTAAGCTGCTATTTTATAACGTTAAATAAACAGCTTATAATATAAAAACTAACAAACGTTTTATTAACAAAATAATCTTTAATATTACTAGTTATTTTATTTAAGCATTAAACTTAGCAAAAAATTGTTATATTTTTAAAAGTTGATTTGCTATAATAAACTAAGCATTAAAAGATATTTATAAAACAAAAAGAGCTAACTTAACAAAAAAAGCTGCTTTTATTATATATTAAGCATAAGCGCTTATTTAAAAAAGATTTAAAAAAAAAAAAAAAAAGTATAATTAATTATAAAAATTGTTTTAAACAGTAAGCAAAAAATATAGTTAACAAGTTAGCTTTATAACTTTTATTAAACTTTATTTTTAAACTTTTATTGCTTAAAGCATATTATATATTTTTAAAACCTAAATAAAAACATATTAAATAATTAGCTTTTGTTGCTACAGCATTAAAAAACTTAAATTAAAAATAAGCATAAAAAAAAGCTTTAAAAGTTAAAATTTATATGCCAAGCATTCTTTTGCTAAAAAAACGTAATTTTTAAAAATATTTAAACTAAGTAGCAGCAAAAGCGGATAAAAAAAAGTTAACTTTTTAAATATTAATTATATAAAGTATTTAAAAAAAAACAGCAAAAGCTTAGCTTAAAGCGATTAATAATGCTATTATTAACTTATTAAATAAATTAAACTTTGCTAGTTTTATAAAATATTTAATAAACTTTAGCAAAAAAAACGAACGTATTTTTAATGCTATAATATATATTGCTGTTTAATACGTTATAAAAAAGCTATAAAGCATACTTTTTAAAAAATATATTAAAGCAAAGCTTAATGTTTAACTTGTTAAAAAATTTATTTAAGCTAAAAATAATAACGTAAACAAAATATTAAACAAAGTTGTTAATATAAACAAAAAAGCTTAAAAATAAAAAAAATATTTTATTAAACAAAAAAAAAATAAAAAAGTATGTTTTAAAAAACGTTGTAATATTATTTAAGCTTAATTAAAAAACTTTATAAACTATATAAGTTGTTTTAATAAAATTTAAAAATTTTTTATTAAAAATAATAATAAAACGTTACTTTACAAATTTAAAAGTATGTTAAAAGTTTTAAAAAACAGCAAAACGAACATTGTTACTTTTTACTTCGCTTTTGCTTTATAAGAAAAAGCAAAAAAAAAACAAAAAAAAAATAATAACATTTTTAATAAACTAACTAAAAACAGTTTTTATATACAAAAAAAAATATAATAAATAAAACAATAAAGTTTTATTAAAAACAAACAATAAT
>MU377384.1:0-21109 GCA_022495195.1 Xylaria digitata
ATTTTGTAGCTATTTTATATGGGCGTATAGCTTCAAAAAACAAATTTGCAGGGATTATTTTAGCGTAGTTTTTAATAACGCTTTAAATAAAATAGCTATAAAAGAAAAGAAAATACTATTAGATTCGTTATTTCATTAAAAATCTAATAGTACTAATTATTTTATTGTACAACCTTTTTTCGCGAAGTTATAATAAAGGGGAGTAAGTACTTCTGCATATAAAGTGGCCTACAGGGTACGCCAAGAAAAGTGCGAAACTTGCTTGTGTGCGAAACTAGTTTGTGGGATGCGTTATATAATTTATAATAATAAAATTTAAAATTATTAAAAAAAATATTTATAATTTTAACAAAACCGGTTTTATAATAACAAAATATTGTTTAAAATAGTTATTACAACTTTTAATTAGCACAAATAATTAAAAGCTATATATTAAAACAATTAAAAATAATTGTTTGTTATTTAAAATATTAAGTTATATAATTATATAGTTTTATTATATATTATTTTAATAAAAAAAAATTATTTTTTATTATAATATAAAAACAGTAAATTATTGTTTAATTAAGTTATTATAATAATAAAAAACAGCTAAATAATAAATAAACAAAGTTTTAATTAAATTTAACATTTTAATAAACATATTATATATTATATAAAAAGTATTTATTGCTTATTAATTTTTAATAATTATAAAAGCTATTATTTTATTAAATTTTAATTATATGTTAAAAACTATAATATTTTTATTTTTTGTATGCTTTTTTATTTGTTATATTATTTTTAGTTTTTTAATATTAATTGTTTTAGCTTATTAAAACATATATATATAAAAAAGATTAACAAATTAACATAAGTATATATTATGCATATTAAAAAAAAATTTTTTTTATAACGTTTTATTAAACATATAAAGCATTTATAATTAAATTAAACATTTAAAAAAGTTTTTAAAACATTAAATTAGTTTTATATAATTTAAATTATATAATTTTATAGTTTAAAACAAAATTACTAATTAAAACATTTATTTTTTTAAAAATTATAAACTTTATATAATATTAAAAATATATAATTTTAAGCTAACTATATTAAAAAAAAAGTTATATAATATTAAAGTAGCTTATTAAAACTATTTTAAAAGCTGTTAACTAAATTATAAAAAGTATAACATTATTTATATATAAAATCTAATTATTAAAAAAAAAAAATATAGCATTTAAACAGCAAACTATAAACTTAGCTAACGCTGCTATATAAAAAATAAACGTATTTAAAATAAAAAGTTATTTATTATATAATAAAAACAAGATTTTAAAATTAAACAAGCTGTTAAAACATAAATTTTAAATAAAATATATGCAAGTAGTTATTGTATAAAAGCTAGTATAACGCGCATACAAAAGTATAAAACATATAGCAAGCTTAAGCATAATACGCAAACTTGTTAAAATGTTATAAAAACATTTAGCAATAATATATTTAATTAAATTATTTAACTTATATATATAAAAGTGCAAAAAAATGTTTTAATAGCTTATATGTTTTAGTAGCTTATATTATATGTTATATATTTTTAAAACATTAATTATTTAACAACTAATAACGCTGCTATTATACAAAAAAAAAGATATAAAGCTTATATTATAAGCTATATAACGTAACTTAAAATTATTTATTTAGTGTACTGCAATTATATATAATATTCTTTATATAACACTTTATATATAACAGCAAAGTTGTTTAATAAAAACAATTATATTAAGCGCTAAATAAAATTTAATAAAATTTAAAAAGCAAACTATTATATAATATATAATAGATTTAGTTTTATAATTGTTTTTGCTTTAGTTAAATAGTATTAAAAATATAGCTAATTTTTTTTTGCGCACATATAACGCAACTATAGTTAGTATTAACTAAGCTTTAAACTTTATATAATAATAACTTATTTTTTATATACGTTTTAATTAAAAAATTAATTATTAACAAGTTTTTTGCAAAGATTTTAATATATACTAAAAATAGTTTTATAATAAGCAAAATATTATTTAAAATAATTATTATAACTTTTAACTAGCATAAATAACTAAAAGCTATATATTAAAACAATTAAAAATAGTTGTTTATTATTTAAAATGTTAAGTTACATAGTTATGCAGTTTTATTATATATTATTTTAGTAAAAAAAAATTATTTTTTATTATAATATAAAAACAGCAAATTATTATTTAATTAAGTTATTTTAATAATAAAAAACGGCTAAATAACAAATATGTCATAATTTAGGTGCACTATTAACTAAACTACCAATTAAAATATGTTCTCTCTAATTCTGTTTACCTATATCACTATAATTTATCCAAGTGTGCTCCGCACACTATTTTTTGCTTTTACAAACTTTAGTTTTATATACAACCTACTATATAAAATATATATTATATTATATTTAACTTAAAAAAACTTTTTAAACATAACAATTTTAAAGCTTTTACTTAAAAGTTATTTACAATATATAACTATTATAGCTTTAAAATAACTAGCTTGCTTTATTTTTTTTATAAAACTTTTATACACAAGTTATTTATAAAATAACAATAAAACATTTTTAAATAACAATAAAAGCCAAAAGCTGTTAAATCTTTTTAATACTAATATAATAAAACTAAAAAAAGCTTTTATTTAATTATTTTAACAGTAAAATGCTTAATTAACTGCTAAGCTTAACAAACTAAAAAAACAATTAAAACAAAAAAAGCAGTTTATATTAAATTTATATAAACTGCATTTTAAAAAAGCATATAAAACAACTACAAAAAAAAAAAAAAAAAGGTTTTAAAAATTAAAAAATTTAAAAATTTAAAAAACTTTAACAATTTAAACACTTTTTATTAAACTTTTTATTATATTACCTTTTTTAATTAACAACCTAACTTTAGCTATTATATTAAAAATAACTTTTTTAATCCAAAGCTATTTATATTATTATTTTTATTATCATCTTTATTTTTTAGCTGAAAAAGGCATTTTTAAAACTAAGCCAAACGCAAATCTTACTTACAACATTATTAAAACAAGCATAATAATAAATTTAACAGCAATATAAACCTAAGCAAACTACTTAAGTTTAAATATTTTCTACTTAAAATAAACTTTATTTATAACAAATAAATTAAATAAATTTAAAAGCTAAACTTTATGTTTATTAATTTAATATACAAGTTTTAGCGTTATTTTAAACGCATTTTATATATATATAGCAAAATAAACTAGGTTTGCAAAAACTAATACTATAGCTTTATTTAAAGCTTAAACAGCAAAAACTAATATTAATACAAACATAATTAAAATATATTTTTTGCATAAACTAAAACTTTTATTTATTAGTTAGCTTTTTTAAAAGCTAATATTAGCAGCAAATTAAAAACAGCTAAGCAGCTATTTAATTAAAACTTTAAAACTTTTAACCATTATTTTACCTAAATTAAAAATTAAAAAAGCAAGCAAACTAATTTCAAAAAAGCTATATTATATTATTAAAAACTTTTTGTTATACTTTAAAATAAAATACTTAGTTATTTTAACTTACTATTTATTAAAAAAATTAATATAATAAATATAGCTATATAACGTTAAAAAATAATAAAACTAACTAAAAAAAATTAAAACTAAAAAAATTTTAAGCAGTTTAAATCCTAAACTAACCTTAAACTAAACAAAAGTTTTTAATAATACTAATACCCAAATAAAAAAGATTATTATTGTTAAAGCTAAAAATATATTAATATAATTAAAAAGCGCAATAGCTACTATATTAACTATAATTAAAAAAGTTTTAACTAAAACAGCATTAATAACAAATATAAACGTTATGCTATAAAAAAATTTTTATTAAATAATAATAGTTCTTATTTTTTAGCAAAACGCGCTTATAATAATAACAACCTACGTAAAAACTATAAGTTAGCTATAAAAAATATAAAATGCTTTAATTATAACTAAATAAAACATATAAGTTATAACTGCTTGCAACTTTAAAAAGCCAAAAAGCTAAAAATTTAAAAAATTCAAACTACTTATAACTTAAATAAGTATTATTTTAAAAACAATAATAATGCTAACTATATTTAATTTAAATCTTTATTAAAAGATTATACAAATAATAGCTAAAAAAAAAACAAATAAGTTTAGTTTTTAAAAATATTAAATTTAAATTTAATTAATAGCTTTATATTTTAATTTTATAACGTTTTTATACTTTTTATAATATTTATACTACATTTTTTAAAAAACTTTTTATTTAAACTTATGCTAATTTAAATTTATATATTAAATATAATTACGTTAATTATATTTTTGCTTTTTATTATAAATTAAAAAAAGCTTTTTTTTATATTTATTTTTTATAATATGCTGCTAATAGCACTTTTTTTATTTATAGCGCTTATTAAGTTCTTTATAAATTAATTAACAGCTATAAAGTTATTTAAAAATTCTGCTGCGCTTATATTATTATTAACAAAAATAACAAACTTAAAAGCAGTTTTATTTTATTATTTTAGTTAACTTTAAAAGATTAAAATATTATATTAAACTTAAGTTTTAATTAATAATATTTCAAACTATAGTTAAAACATTTTAAACTAATAATAGCTTTTTAATTTGCAAAAGCTTGTTGTAATTAAAAGTTTTGTTAAATAATTATTTAACTGCTTAAACTTATATAGCTTAAAAAAATAAAGTTATTTTTAACTTAGTTAGGACTTAAAAGAGTTTTAGCTAAATTTTATAACCTAGCTAATTTTTTTAATAATAATAAAGCTAGTTTACTTTTTTATTTTAAGCATAGTAATCTTATAATAAATTTGTAAAATAATATTATAGTTTTTTATTATTTTATATATTTTTTAGCACAAAATAAGCTAACAGCTTTATAAATTTAGCTTAATAAAATATTAAAAAGTAGAAAAATATGTAAATTTAAAAGCTTTACAAACGTTTTAATTTTTTTTATATTTAAAAAAAATAATAGCTTATGCTTATATATTAATTATAAAAAACTTAATAAAGTTATAATAAAAAATCGTTTTACTTTTTTTTTTATTTTAAAAATGTTAAATAAGCTGTTTTATATTAAAATTTTTACTAAAATTAACTTTAAAAACGCTTATTATTATATACAAATTAAAAAAAAAATTAAATAAAAAACAGCTTTTTGTACTAAATATAATTACTACAAATTTTTTATTATGCTTATAAATTTGTATAACGTTTTTACTACTTTTTAAAATTATATATAAAAAGCATTTAATAATATTTTAAATATTTTTTATTTTATATATATAAATAATATATTTATATTTTTAATAAATAAAAAGTTTTATATAAAACATATATAAAACGTTATTTAAAAACTATAAAAAGCAGAATTATATGCCAAACTTTCTAAATGCTAGTTTTATTAAAAAAAATTTAACTTTTTAAAATATGTTATATTTAGCTAAAAAATTAAAATAAATTTTAGCTATATTAACATTATTTAAAACTAGCTATTTTTTTATTTTTATTATAAGCTATAAAAATTTTTAAAGTTTTATAACTTTTATTGCCGCTTTATTAAAAAATATTTTTAAATTATAGCTTTATTAACTAAATATTTAAAACAAAGCGCAACTAAAACAAAAAAAGGTTGAATTTTATTAAATAGTTTAGCGTGTGCAGTTTTTAATAAGCTAAAGAATTTATTTAAAAAAGCTATTTTTTTTATACATTTTAACTTTAAAAAATAATAATAACTTGTTTTATTTTATTTTTATATATTTAATAATATAAAAACAAAATATAATATTTTTAATTAAAAAATGCTTGCTATTATAAAATGTTTTAAATATTAGCAGCATTATTTATAAAAAAGCAAATTATTTATTAAAGTTTTAACTAATTATATTAATTTGCAAGCTTTTATAAAAATGTTTAAATTAAATAATAAACAAGCTTAATAATATATATATTTAGCTTTTTTTAATTTTATTATTAAATATAAAAAAAGCAAGCAAAATAAAGCTAATATATTTTTGCGCCGCTTTAATTATATAGTTTACAAAGCTTAAAATGCTAATTTATTTTTTTTGTTAAAACAAAAAATTAAAATAGCTAATGCTAAAATAAAAAACTATATTTTTAAAACTTTTGCAAAAAAAATCTTTGTTACTAAATTGGCTGTAAAACGTATTATTTTTATATAAACAGTTATATATTATTGTGCGCATATAGCTACAAATAATAAAAACTTTTAAAACTTAAAAATTTAATAAAGTTTATAAAACTTAATTTTTTAAATTTAAAAAAAAAATTTTAAATATTGTTAGTTATACAAACAATTTTTAAGCAAACAGCTTATAAAGCTTTAATAATTTATTAAAAAATCTTTATTATAATATAAAAGCAAAGCTTATATTTTTTTTAAAAAATTAATTTATTTTTAGTTTATTAAACTGTATTATAATAATTTTATAGCTAAATATTTTAATTAAAATTATATATTAAAGCTATTATAGCAAAAGTTTTATTAGCAAATTATAAAAACAAATGTTTATAATTATATAACTAAATGCACTATTTATTTTAAATTTAAAATAAAATACTATTAAAAATATAATGCTTTAAATATTTTTTTAATATTTATTAGCTTTATAAAAAAGCTATTTATAGATTTTATTACTAAGTTATTTAAAACATTTTATTATAAAACTATTGTTAATATAATATTTATAATAATTAATTAATTTATTAAACTTATATACTTATTTTTTGTTAACATTATTATTATTACTATTTAACTAGCAATTTTATTTTATAAAAAAATAAAATGTTGTTTTAAAGCTTTTATAAGTATAGTTTTTAATAAAAATTTTGTTTTTATTAGTTAGTTTTAATTAAATTTATATTACTATTTTAAAATCAAAAAAAAACTTTTAACTGCGTTTTATTTTTAAACTAATAGCCAAACTAAAAAAATAAACTAAATTATAAAAAGCTACTTTTAATACTTTGTTAATAATAAACAAATTAATTAGCTTTAGCTATTGCTGCAAGCTTTTTTTGCAATAAATGTAGCTATTAACAGCATTATTAAAAAATCATTTTTTAAAGCATTATATAAATATATTCCAAAATTTAAACCTTTTGTTAAAAACAATTTTATTTTAAAAAAAATATTATTAATATAAAACTAGCTATACAAATTAAAAACTATTTGCAATAAATTAACAAATTAATAGCGCAATATAATTAAAAAATATATAAAAAACTATAACGCTAAATATATTTTTAAAAGTTTTTATACTAAAGAATTAATAGCTTTATTAATTTAAAACTTTAAATTTTAAAATTGCAAGTTAGCTTTTAAGTTTATTAAACTTTTTAAAATTTTAAAAACAGTTAAATTATAAGCATATTGTTTAGCATTTTTATAACAATATAGTTAAATTTATAACGTATTTTTTATATAGTTATTAAAACTTTGAACAGCTAAAACCTTAGATATTTTATTTATGCCCGCATTAAAAAATGTTAAAAATAAATAAAAAGTAGAAAATATAATAAAAAAAATAATATATTAAAGTAAACTGTATTATAAAATTAAATAGAAAGGCTAGCTAAATAAATATAATTAGTAAATATTAGCTATTAATATTATTGCTTTTATATTTATTAAAAAATTTAAAAAACAATAAAGTTATAAAAGAAAATAATAAAAATTAAAGCTACTTAGGCTAGCGTTTTTAGCATAAAAAAACTTTAAAGCTAAATTAATTAATTTTTAACAAATTTTTAAAACATTAGTTTTAAAAAACGCTAGCAAAACCTAAAATTTTAGCGTAATAAAAATTGAACTTATTGCTTTAAACTTTAAAAATGTTTGCATTTTATTAATAAGTTATACGCTAATTAAACTTAATTTTATTTAGTATTAAATTTAAATATATTATTATATTTTAACTTATTGTTATAAGCATTTTAAAACGCGTTATTAATATTAATTTTAATAAAATTTTTAACTTTTTTAGCAAATTGCTTTATTGCTAAATATTAAGTAATATAATTAGTATTTAAAAGCTAAAAACATAATATAGTTGTTTAACAATATTAAGTACGCTATTTTATAGTTTAAGCAAATTAATTTTAAATATAAAACAAAAACTATAATAACTATTAATAGCGTTAATAGCAATAAAAAAAATAAACAAACATATTAAACAGCATTATTTAACTATATATATTTTATAAGCTAAAAAATGTTTTTAATTATATTTAAGTTAGCAAAATAAAATAAATAAAATAAAAAAAAATATAGCTACTTTATTATTTTTAATTTTGCTAATTATATTATATGCAGCTTAATAAACTGTAAAAAAATAATAAAAACTTTAAAAAAGCTAAATTTAAGCAGCTATAATTTTTTTGCAATAAGCTTTTAAACTTGTTTAAAAAACATTAACATTTATATTAGTTTTAATTAGTAAAACAAAGTTATTATTGTTAATATAACAAGTTTAAAACATATATTTGCTTTATTTAAAAAGTTTTAATATTTAAACAGCTTTAAATTGTATTATAAAAAAAATCTAAATTATAAATAGCAATTTGTATAAAAAAATAATATAAAACAATTTATAGTTTAACAAGTTTTATAACTTTTGCTGCAGCTAGTATAAAAAAACAAAGTTATTTTTTTATATATATATAAAACTTTTAAAAGCAAGCTAGCCTAAAGCTAAAACGTATGCGCTGCAGCGCTTTAATATTAACAATATATAAAAAAACTAGTTATATAAAAAAGCTTTTTATAGCAGCTAAACTTATGCTAACGCGCTTAGCAAATCTAATAACGCTAATAATAAAAAAGCATAATAAAAAAATAATAAATAATTAAAACAGTAATTTAAATAAAAAAAATAAATAAATAAAGCTTAAAAATAATTAAAATAAAAAGGTAATTAGCAGCAACTAAAGCTAAAACCAACAGAAAATGTTAGCGGCAGCTAAAAAAAAAAAAAAAAAAAAAAAAATATAACAAGCTATATATTTTGTTTTTAAATCAGCCTGCTAAATAATTTGTATCTAAAACAACGCGTTATTGCAAGCCTAAGTATTCAAAAATTACCCAAAATGCGCAAAATTTTTCTATTAGCTAAAAATTCTTATTGTTTACACCACTTTTCTTATTATTTATACCTATTTCCTATTAATTTTAATTAATTTTTAGCTTTTGATTCTATATTACACTCTGTTATAATTTTATTTCTAATTACATTAGCACTACTTACAACAACACTTGGCCTTATACTTAGGTTAAAACAACCTATTACAAAAAAAAAAAATAATTATTATAATTTAGGTGTACTACTAATTAAACTACTAATTAGAGTATGTTTTTTCTAATTCTGTTTACCCATATTACTATAATCTATCCAAGTGTGCTCTGCACACTATTTTTTGCTCCTACAAGCTTTAGTTTTATATAAAACCTATTATACAAAATATACATTATATTGTACCTAACCTAAAGAAACTTCCCAAACGTAACAAAATAAATAAAGTTTTAATTAAATTTAACATTTTAATAAACATATTGTGCATTATATAAAAAGTATTTACTGCTTATTAATTTTTAACAGTTATAAAAGCTATTACTTTACTAAATTTAAATTATATGCTAAAAACTATAATATTATTACTTTTTATATACTTTTTTATTTGTTATATTGTTTTTAGCTTTTTAATATTAGTTGTTTTAGCTTATTAAAACATATGTACGCAAAAAAAATTAACAAATTAATACAAATATATATTATACATATTAAAAAAAAAGATTTTTTTATAACGTTTTATTAAGCATATAAAGCATTTATAACTAAATTAAACATTTAAAAAATTTTTTAAAACATTAAATTAGTTTTATATAATTTAAATTATATAATTTTATAGTTTAAAACAAAATTATTAATTAAAACATTGCTTAAATTATTATTATTAGCTAAAAAACATTTATTTTTTTAAAAATTATAAACTTTATATAATATTAAAAATATATAATTTTAAACTAACTATATTAAAAAAAAAGTTATATAACATTAAAATAGCTTGCTAAAAACTATTTTAAAAGCTGTTAATTAAGTTATAAAAAGTATAATACTATTTGTATACAAAGTTTAATTATTAAAAAAAAAAAACGTAGCACTTTAAACAGCAAACTATAAACTTATTTAACGCTGCTATATAAAAAATAAACGTATTTAAAATAAAAAGTTATTTATTATATAGCAAAAACAAAATTTTAAAACTAAACAAGTTATTAAAGCGCAAATTTTAAATAAAATACGTATAAGTAGTTGTTATATAAAAGCTAGTGTAGCATGCATACAAAAATATAAAATATGCAGCAAGCTTAAGCATAATATGCAAACTTGTTAAAATGTTATAAAAACATTTAACAATAATATATTTAATTAAATTATTTAACTTATATATACAAAAGTGTAAAAAAGTGTTTTAATAGTTTATATGTTTTAGTAGCTTATATTATACGTTAGTTATAAATATTTGTTTTTATAATTTATTAATAAAACTTTTATTATAATAATTTTAATATATAATTTTAATTAAAATGTTTAGCTATAAAATTATTATAATATAGTTTAATAAGCTAAAAATAAACTAATTTTTTTAAAAAAAATATAAGCTTTGCTTTTATATTATAATAAAAAATTTTTAATAAACTATTAAAGCTTTATAAACTGTTTATTTAAAAGTTGTTTATATAATTAATAATACTTAAAATTTTTTTGTTTAATTTAAAAAATTAAGTTTTATAAATTTTTATTATTTATAGCTATATATGCGTAATAACATATAACTATTTATATAAAAATAATATATTTTATAGCTAATTTAATAGCAAAATTTTTTTTACAAAAGTTTTAAAAATATAGTTTTTTATTTTAATATTAGCTGTTTTAATTTTTTGTTTTAACAAAAAAAGTAAATTAGCATTTTAAGCTTTATAAGCTATATATTTAAAATAGCATAAAAGCGTATTCGCTTTATTTTGTTTGCTTTTTTTATATTTAATAATAAAATTAAAAAAAGTTAAATATATATATATTATTAAGCTTGTTTGCTATTTAATTTAAACGTTTTTATAATAACAAACATTTTTTAATTAAAAATATTATATTTTGTTTTTATATTATTAAACATATAAAAATAAAATAAAACAAGTTGTTATTATTTTTAATTATTTTTTTATAATAATATTTTTATTAGCACTACTTTAAAAAAATTAGTTTTTATTAATATTTGCTTTTTAAAGTTAAAATATATAAAAAAAATAGCTTTTTTAAATAAGTTTTTTAGCTTATTAAAAGCTATATATGCTAAACTATTTAGTAAAATTTTTTTTTTTTTTTGTTTTAATCACGCTTTTTTTTTTTAAATATTTAGTTAATAAAGCTATAACTTAAAAATACTTTTTAATAAAGCAGTAATAAAAGTTATAAAACTTTAAAAATTGTTATAACTTTTTTACTAAATATAATATATTTTAAAAAGTTAAGTTTTTTTTAATAAAATTAACATTTAAAAAGTTTAATATATAATTTTGCTTTTTATAATTTTTAAATAACGTTTTATATATGTTTTATATAAAATTTTTTGTTTATTAAAAATATAAATATATTATTTATATATATAAAACAAAAAATATTTAAAATATTATTAAATGCTTTGTATATATAATTTTAAAAAGTAGTAAAAGCATTATATAAACTTATAAATGTAATAAAAAATTTATAATAACTATATTTAATATAAAACAGCTTATTTAACATTTTTAAAATAAAATAAAAAATAAAACAATTTTTTATTATAACTTTATTAACTTTTTTATAGTTAATATATAAGCATAAATTTTTATTTTTTTTAAATACAAAAAAAATTAAAGCGTTAGCAAAGCTTTTAAATTTATATATTTTTTTACTTTTTAATATTTTATTAAGCTAAGTTTATAAAGCTATTAGCTTATTTTATGCTAAAAAACATATAAAATAATAAAAAACTATAGCATTGTTTAACATATTTATTATAAAATTATTACGCTTAAAATAAAAAAGTAAACTAACTTTATTATTACTAAAAAAAATTAGCTAAATTATAAAACTTAGCTAAAACTTTTTTAAGTTATATAAGTTTAAATAATTAAATAATTATTTAACAAAACTTTTAATTATAACAAGCTTTTATAAATTAAAAAGCTATTACTAGTTTAAAATATTATTAATTAAAGCTTAAATTTAATATAATATTTTAGTTTTTTAAAGTTAAATAAAATAATAAAACAAAGCTGCTTTTAAGTTTATTATTTTTATTAATAACAATATAAGCGTAGCAGAATTTTTAAATAATTTTACAGCTATTAATTAATTTATAAAAAACTTAATAAGCGTTATAAAAAAAAAAAAGTGCTATTAACAACATGTTATAAAAAATAAATATAAAAAAAAGCAAAAATATAATTAACATAATTATATTTAGTATATAAATTTAAATTAATATAAATTTAAAGAAAAAGTTTTTTAAAAAATATAAAAACGTTATATAATTAAAATATAAAGCTATTAACTAAACTTAAACTTAACATTTTTAAAAATTTAGCTTATTTGTTTTTTTTTTAGCTATTATTTATATAACTTTTTAATAAAAACTTAAATTAAATATAATATGTTTTATTATTAAATAACAAATATTATTAAATAATAAAAGTTTTAGATTTTTTAACCTTTTATTATTTAAACTTTATTTTTTTTATTTATAACAATAAAGCATGCGTTAAAAAAAACTAAGTTATTAATTGCTATTTATGCTTTTAAACGCAACCTTTATATTTTTATTTATAAGCTTGTAAAAATGTATAACGTTTTTGATAAAACTTTTTGCTGTAAAATTGCTAGTGTTGCGCTTTGGCGTAGCAATAAAAATATAAAGTTAAAATTAACTAACTTTAAAAAGCAAACGATTATATAGTTTATAATTTATTTAAATTTGAAAGCGTTTTTTTTATAGGTATATTATATTTAAAATATAGCTGACTAATTATTAGCTAAACAGAATAGCTAACTGGTTAAAAAATGTTAAATAACGTGCTTTATAAACTGTATATTAGCTTTTTAAACGCGTTTAAACTGTTAAATTAATTATAGCTAAATTCTTTGTAAAAATCCTGCTAAATATAACGCGTATTACAAACGCATAAAAAAAACTATTAAGTATAAAAATATTGCAAAAAAAAATATATACAATTTTAATAAAACAAAGTTTATAACAAATATAATTATAACTAATATAGTTATAACAAGTATTAAAAAGCAAAATAAATTTAAGCAAGTTTAATAAAACAATTAAAATTAGTTTATAGCTGTTTATTTAATTAATTTATAAAGTTAGTTAGTATTATTTTTTATTATTTTAAAAAAAAAAACTTATTTTACTTTTTAGTATTGTAATAGCTTTTTATTATCTAAATAGCAAATTGTAGTTTTATATAACAGCTAAATTAATAATAATTTTGGTTTAAAATAAATTAAACATTTTAATAAATATATTTAACTATGTTTAATAAGTATAAAACGTTTTTTTATTTTTAATAGTTATAAAAGCTACTATTTAAAAAAATTTAAAAACTATTGCTAAAAAAATAATATTTTTATTAAAACAATGCTTACGCATTTTTTTTATAAACTTTAGCTTTTAAACGTAGCATGTTTTAGCTTGTTAAAAAAAGCGTATAATATTAAAATCAGCAATATTATACAAACAAGTATAATGTATATTTTAAAAAAAAACTTTTTATTTACGTTTTTTAAAGCTTATATTTAAGCAATAACGCTTATAAATATTATGTTTAAGTTTAAAGTTATTAGCTTTGTTTTATTTAATTTAAAAATTGTTATTTTAAAGCTTAAAATTGCGCTAATTTTTTTTATACTGTTGCTAAAGCTTAAATTATTTTTTATTATTTAGGTTTTAAAAACTCCTACTATTATTAAAAAAGTTATTTTGTAATCTGTTTATTTAAAAAACTAAATTTTTAGGCATTAAAATAGTTTGTTAAACAAAATTATTAACGTTATAAACTTGTTATTAAAAGCTATATATTATTTATTATATAAGCAAATATTAATACTAAATAAAATAGCTAAGTTTTAAAAAGCTAACTATATTTTTAATAAACGTTAGAAAATAAAAAATAAGCGATTATAAACTAAAAAAATATTTATTTAATTTAAAAAAATAAATTTTTAGGTTTTTAAAAAAAGTAATAGTTAAATAAATTAAAAAAATAGTAAAAGTAGTAGTTATTAAATAAGAATATTTATACGCGCGCGCTATTATAGCATATATAGCAATACTGGTTATAATGCACGCACTTATATAATAAATATAAATACGTTTAATAAAAAGAATTCCGATTAATTTAAAATAATTTAATTGTGTTATAGTTATTTTTTTTATATTGCAACCTAAATAATGCTTAAAACTTTTGTTACTTAATAATATTTATTATTTAATAATAAAACACGTTAGTTAATATTATTATAGTTTTTAAAACAATATTTATTAAAGTTATAAATAATTATAATTTATATGCTTTATTTAGTTATAATTAAAGCATTTAATACTTTTTATAACTAATTTATAGTTTTTTTATAAGTTATTATTATTGTAAACACATTTTATTAAAAAATAAAAGCTGTTGTTATTTAATAAAAAATTTTTTATAGCATAACGTTTATACTTATTATTAAAGCTGTTTTAATTAAAACTTTTTTAGTTATATTAATATGTTTTTAGCTTTAATAATAATAATTTTTTTTATTTAAATATTAATATTATTACAAGCTTTTATTTAGTTTAAAATTTTTTTAGTTTTAATTTTTTTTAATTAGTTTAATTATTTTTTAGCGTTATATAGCTATATTTATTATATTAATTTTTTTAATAAATAAAAAGTTAAAATAACTAAATATTTTATTTTAAAGCGTAATAAAAAGCTTTTAATAATATAGTATAGCTTTTTTAAAGTTAATTTGCTTATTTTTTTAGTTTTTAATTTAAATAAAATAATAGTTAAAAGTTTTAAAGTTTTAATTAAATAGCTGTTTAACTGTTTTTAATTTGCTGCTAATATTAGCTTTTAAAAAAGCTAACTAGCAAATAAAAGTTTTAGTTTATACAAAAAATGCATTTTAATTATATTTGTATTAGTATTAGTTTTTGCTGTTTAAGCTTTAAATAAAGCTATAATATTAGTTTTTGTAAGCTTGGTTTATTTTGTTATATATATATAAAATGCGTTTAAAGTAATGCTAAAACTTGTGTATTAAACTAATAAACATAAAGTTTAGTTTTTAAATTTATTTAACTTATTTATTATAAATAGAATTTATTTAAGTAAAAAGTATTTAAATTTAAATAGTTTGCTTAAATTTATATTTGTTGGAATAACTGGTATTAGTTGTAACCGTATGTGTAAGCATGTACAAAGTTATTGTTATGTATAAGGTTATTAGCATATGCGCACTTAATTCTCTTTATTGTATTAGCTTGTACGCTAGCAAAAGTTTTTACCTAAAGTAAAAACTCTGCTTTATATAAAGCTTTTTTTTTTTATAAAAAAACATAAATAAATATAATATAATAAATTGTATTTTATTTTATACGTATGTTTATTATATAATATTGTACAAAGCTTATTTAATATTAATTAGTAGTTGCAAAAACATTTTTTATATAACTGCAAAAGCATTATAAATTAGCAAAAATAAAAACGAAAGCATTTATAGCTTAACTAAATCTTTATATTATATTTTAATTTTTTTGTTATATAAATATTACTTTTTTAACTAAATTAAGTATATTTGCACGTTAAAAAAACAAAAAAATCAATTTTATTATTGTACAAATATTACTTTTTAATAAAACTAAATGCATTTATATTATAACAGAAAAAATAGTATGCAATTATATTTAATAACTTGTAATATAATAGCAAAAATAATAACCTGTTTGCTTAGTTTTATTTGTAAATATAGCATTAAATATTTTGCATAATATAATAAAATCTGCTATATTGTAAACTTTAGTTAATTTTATATACAAAAAAATTGCTAAAAACTTTAAGCTTAGTTTTAAAAACATATAAAACTATTTTAACTTTAAATATTAAAAAAAAAGCGTTAATTTAAATTGTATAATTTTAAAATTGTTAAATATATAAACAGCGTTTTAAATTATTAAATATTAGTATTTAAAAAACGTTTAATAAAAGTTTTAAAAAGCGTATATAAAAAATTTTAAAAACTAAATAACAAACTATTTTTTTTAAACTTATTGTATGCTATACAAAAAACTATTTTAAATATTTAAAGCTAAAAGCGTATAATTAAAATTAAAAAAGTTAAACTAAATTAAAAGTTTTATATAAATTATATAAAGCAAATATAATTTAATAAAAAACTAGCTAAAACTTTTAATTATTTAAAACAATTTGTTAGCTGCTATATAAGCATTATTAGTTTTTTTTACGCTAAGTTAGCAACTTTATATAACGCTGCAAAAAACTTTAACTTTAAATATAATTATATAAACTAGAACTATATAATTAAAGCTAATTTAAAATATATACTTTTACACTTTTAAAAATTATTTTGCTTAAAACTATATATAATTAATAATTAAAAATTAAAATATTTTTAAACTAATATATAAACGTATAACAAAAGCAAAATATAAACTAAACTTTTAGCTAGTATATAAATATTTTATTATTTATTATTTTTAACAAACTTTAAAATAACAAATATATTTTTATATAATATTAAACTTTGTATTAAATAGCTTTTTAATAAACTTATTTTTTATAAAAAACATATAAAACAAAATAATTTTACTTAAAAAGTATGCAATTTTTTAAAAAACTTAAAAAAAAAAAAAAAATTATTTAAATTAGTTATACAACTTATTATATAACAAAGCATATTTATTTATAAATGCTTGCTGCTAACTTAGAATTATAAAAAATTAATATTATACAATATTTTTAACTATTTTAAAAAGTTGCATAAAAAACTTTTTTATTTATTATATTAGCTTAAATAAAACTTAAAATAAAATCTATTATACAATAAATAATTATTTTAATATTAATATAAATTAATATTACTTACAAGTTAATAACATACCATAAGTTAATAACGCACTTTTTATTAACCTTTTATTTTTTTATTTTATTTATATATTATTTTATAATAATATAATAGTTTAAAAATCTAAAAAAGCTAATTTATAGCTAGCGATTTAAGCTAAAAAACGCAACTTTAAACTTTTTTTTTGCAAGCTTGCTTATATTTATAACGTTTTTAACTATATATTAAAGCAAAAAATTAATAGCAACGCGCTTTATTATGTTATAAACGTTATAAAGCAAAATTTAACAATGTTTAAAAAAAAAATTATTGCTAAACGTATTTTTAAGCTAAATGCGCAAGCGTTTTTGCTTTAGCTTTATTATATTTAAAAAATAGCTAATATTTTTTAATGCAAACATAACATATTAAAGGTTAGCGTTAATTAAGCTTTAAACTTTATATAATAACAATTTAACTTTTGAACGCGTTATAACTGCTAAATTAATTATTAGCAAACTTTTAATAAAAATTTTGCAAGTTATTACAAGTAGTTTAGCTTTATAAAACGTATAATTAATAAATATAATATATAAGTTAAAAATATTTATAATTTTAATAAAATAAGATTTTTAATAAGCAAAATAATTATTAAAATAGTTGTTATAAGCTTTAAAAAACGTAAGCGCTTTTAATAAGCTAAGCTTAAAAATAAAAAATAAGTTATTATAAACTAAGCTATTAATTCTTAAAGTTAAACAGTATTGCTATATATTATTTTTTTAAACAAAGTTTATTTTGCGTTTTGGTATTGCAATATTATTTTACTGCTAAACTAAGTTGTAAACTTTTTAAATAACAGCTAAATTAATAATAATATAAGCATTAGCTAAGCAAAACATTTTAATAATTATATTTAAAGCTAATTTAAAAATAATTATTGCTTTTTAATTTTAAATAGTTATAAAAGCTATTATTTAATATAATTTAAAAAATATTGCTGGTTTAACAATATTATTACGCTTTATATGCTTGCTTATTTGTTATATAAGCTTTAGCTTTTTAATTTAGTTTTTTTTAGTGTTTTAAAACAGCGTTATAATAAACATATTAAAAGTTTAATACAGCACTATTAAACTTATATTAAAAAGCAAAACTTTTTTGCAAGCTTTGCGTATATATTTATATATATATTTATTAAATAAAATATTTAATTAAGTTTTAAAGCAGTTAAAATTATATTTGCATTAAATATTTAAAAAATAAATAAAACACTTTTTTTAGACTTCGAATTACTATTTTAATTTTAAATTTTAAAAATATTTATTATTACACTAAAAATTAAACAGCAATTAATTTTTATTAAAACTAAAGTTAAAAATTATTTTTTAAGCTTGCTAACTAAAATTTTAAATTTTATTAATTTAATTACAAAAGCTATGCAGAAATTAATATATAAAAATGCTTTTTTATAGCAAAAAAACGAAAAACTTTATAAAATTAACTACATTTTAAACAAACGTTGCAAAATTAAAAACAAACAACTATAAAATAAAAAACTTTTTATTATAGCTAACGCTTAAGTTTTATAAGAATTTAAAAACAATAAAATAATTAAATTAAATAATAAAGCTAAAAATAATTGTTTAATAAAAAAAGTATAAACAAGTTAATAACGCTATAACATTTATAATAAGCTTAAACATAATGCGCAAATTTATTAAATAAAAGTAGAAACATTTAATAAAAAAGATTATAATTAATTTAATTAATTTATATATGTTATAGTTAAGTTATTTAAGTTAGCGCATAAAAAGTGCTAAAAAGTGTATTACTAACTTGTAGTACGTTATTAACTTGTAAGTAATGTTATAGCTAATATTAAGCTAATTAAATTATAATTATTTTTATATAAATAAAAAAAAAAACTTTAATTTAGTACTATATAAAGTATTAAACTTTATAATTAATAAGCTTATAAAAATATAATATATGTTTAACGCAAGTTATTAAAAAAAAATCTAATTAAATATAATAGTTATATAAATATATTAAAAAGTATTAAAATTAGCTATAGCATTTATATTTTAAAAGCTAACGTATAAAAGCTTTTTTTTTAACTTTAAAGCATGTATTTAAATAATAGCAAATAATTTATTAAAGCATTTTGTATAATAAAATAATAACAGCTATTTTATTAATAAAAAATATAATTAAAGCAGCTATATAAAAAGCTAACAACTTAAGTTTTAACTTAGATTTTTAAGCTAGCTATAAAAAAAAATTAACTAAAAATATTGTACAAAAAAAAAATACTTTATATATAGTAAAAAAAGCTGCTAGTTATTTAAATATATACTTTAAAAACAAGCTTATATAAAAAACTAATACTTTAACTTATATAAAATAATTTATAATATTTTGCTTATACTTAAAAAATTCTTAATATTTTTAATAAAATGTAAAAGATTTTTAAAGTTAAATAAAAATAATAAAAACATTTAGAACTATAAAACAAATGTTTTATTTAATTAATTTATATTAAATAATTAATATTATATAAAATATTAAAGTAAACTATAAAATATAAGCGCTTTAAATTATTTAATAATAAAAAAAGCATAACTAAAAGTTTATTTTAAAATTTATTTTTATATAAAAGTAAGCTAAACATTAAAAAATATGTATATTAAATTTGGCGCTAATAACATTATAAGCGCTATTAATATTATATAAATAAAAAATTTTTTTAATATAATAATATATTATATTTTAAACAGCTTTATTTTTTTTTTATTTTTATTAAAAAACGTTAACAAATTATAAACGTATTTTAATAATATAAAAAATATTATTGTATAAAAAAATAACAAAACTATTTTTATTATATATAAATAAAAACATTTATTTTTTAATATTAGCTTGCATAAAGTTAAAATATACTTTATAAAAATAAAACTATAATAGCTTTATTGCTGTTTTAAGCACTTTTATATAAAAAGATTATATAATATGCTTAATTGTATAAAATATAATATTAACTATTTTATTTTAAAAAAGATTTAAAAATTTTGTTATTATTGTTAATTATATAATTAAGCATTTAAACATTTTAAATTTTTAATTAAAAACAATTATAATTTTAATTATAAAATTATAATAAATGCTATATAAATAAATAATAAGCAAGTTTTTTATATAATTAACGCAGCTATATTATTTTAGGCAGCAATATTTTTAAAATTTATATTTGCGCAAAATGCTTAAAAAACGTTATATAAATGCTAAATTAACATATATTAAAAACTTTTTAATTATATTATATATAATTTAAATATAAATTTTTTATTTAAAAAGTTTTAAAACTAAATAAAAATTATAAATATTTAATGCTATATAATATTTGTTAAAGCATATTAAACAATTAGCAAAATTAAAAAAGCATATAAGCTATTTTGCTGTATATATAACATTTTAAAAACAAAACTTAGTTATTATACAAAAAAAAAAATAATTTTATAAATAGCAATTAAAGCTTTAAACAATATTGCTAAATTAAATAGCATTATATTAACTTTTTTTATTTTTAAAGCTTATTTTAAAATTAATTAAGATTTGCTTTTTTTGTTTAATATTGTACAAAAAGTAAAAGCTATTAAAAAAGCAATAAAAATGCTATACAAAAAAAAAGCAAAGGTTAAAATTAATTGTACAATTAATTAGCGTAATAAGCTTGCTTTATATAACATATTATTTTTTTTTTTATAAAATAAAGTTTTAGTATAACGCAAAAAAAAAAGTTAAAATAGTTTATACAAAATATAATTAATTAAAAAATTTAATATAATTATTAATTTAATAAACAG
>MU377385.1:0-20918 GCA_022495195.1 Xylaria digitata
TTTATCCACTTTTTTAACCCCCTGTCAAAATAATAGGTTTTAAAATAATTAGCCTGGTCGTGAGGGAGGGGGTCGTGACCCAGGGGGTTTGCTTAAGCCTCGGTCACTTTGCTAAAGTTGTTGGGATAGTCACATGTTATGCCTTATTTTTGTTATCAAAAAGGCTATTACTAAATAGTTTAATATTTAATATTTTACAAACTATGATTTGATTTATAAACAAGTTTAATTCTTTTGCAAGAGGTTGCTTTATTTTATTAGTACTGTTTGTACTGCTATTTCTTTCTTTCTTTCTTTTTTTCACCTTTTTTTTTATAGCAAAAGGCAAAAATAGCAGGAAGTTAGCTGCAGTAACTAGTCGGCGTTCGAATTTCTCCTTGGCTGTTTGTCTTATCTAACTTAAAGCTGTTGGGAAAATTTCCTATCATCATGTCTACGATCAAATAGTTGATGGATTAACTGTGTGTCATCGAGTTCGAAAGGAGACCCGTGGCGCTCTGATGACATCTCGCCTGGCCGCTCATCTCTGTCCAACTCTGGTCGATTATGGGTGCCTGGGAAAGAAAAGATTGGCATTTCACTTATCTCTTTTCCCTCTCTTTGATTTTTTTGACCCTCTTGATTGCGTCTCCTTAATAGTAGAACGACTGTAACTGCAACACCCAAAAATACAACGACTCCTCCGATAGAACCCCCGATTATTGCGCCCTTGGACGAGTCTGTTTGATGTTTCATAGGTGAACTTGGATCTTCTGAAGGAGGCGTGTCTGCAAAAAGATGAGCCTCAATAGCACCGTGACCTCAACGAAGTAGATTGGTTACATACCGTCAGAGAGGAAAAGCTGTCTTACCGCGTCACTCGTCCAATTGACATCAGTATCGAGATCGCTACGCCGCGAGTTAGTGTACTGCGAAGAATAACCAGCATAAATCAAAAGCAACTGTGACATACCGCTCGCGATACCAGTCTTTAATAAATTGCGGAGTGGCATAGGTCGTGTTAGCCCGGTATTGGCCTGTCCATCTCCAACTCGAAAGGTCAAGGACACCAATTCCTTGGTTCCATTCATCGGGGTCAGTGGAATTGATTACAGACGGATAGCCGCCAATTGAGATGATCTGGTTTCCTGCCGTGTGGCATGAATGGTCTTGTCGGCTGGTAGAACCGTGGGTATCGACCTTGAACCAAGTGAACGCAGGAATCGACAGGATCCACACATCGTCCAATGCGTAATACTGGTTAGAGTTAGATCCACCGTAGAGGTATCTGTGACATGTCAGCTTTGGCTAAAGGCAATTCCGATCTTTGTTCATTCACATCTCATATGTGTTATCGGGACTTTTAGCAACGCTTAAGCAATGCTTGAGTCTGATACTTGGCGTTTCCCCGTTAGTTATCTGCGAATGCCAGGTCTTGGTTCCCACGTTCCAGAAGCCTATATTCCTCATGTCTATTAAACCGGCCTTTTGAGAGTAGGGCGATTGATCAACGAGGTCACCGCCGATAACGAAGAGCACGCCCTCACTGCCATGCTCTTCGAGACAAGCCCCCGCCCCAGAAACGGAGGTTCCGAATCGGTTCAGCCCGAGTGCAGATTCATTGCTCCACGTTCTTGTCTCAATATCACAGGTAATGAGACCAGGCAACGGCAATTCGCCTACAATACCACCAACGTACAGTCCTTTCCCGTTACAACTAGCCCCCGCTCCACCCCATGTCCTTGTGATCCCAACGAAATCAGCGCGATTATAGGGATTGGAGGGTGACCATTCCCCTCCGCCGTTTCCGTCCGACGTAAACTGCCAGGGGTCGTAAGCGTAAATCGTGTCGCCTAATGATTCTTGGCCACCCCAGTTAATCCATGTATCTTGATAAGTCCAT
Source organism: Xylaria digitata (assembly GCA_022495195.1). Classification (NCBI taxonomy): domain Eukaryota; kingdom Fungi; phylum Ascomycota; class Sordariomycetes; order Xylariales; family Xylariaceae; genus Xylaria; species Xylaria digitata. The sequence goes on from MU377385.1 coordinate 1,883, forward strand.
AAGGTAGCAAACAAGAAGACAGGTGCTTCTTTTTTGGTTAGTTTCCACGTGACGGTCTCGGTGCTCCAGGATTCGTGTAGAGGTATCGAAAGCGTATGGTTGACTTTGGAGGCCGATATTTAGTCTCTCGCCAATTATGCGTTTTCTATGAAAGGCCAATCTCACTTTTATAGAACCAAAAATTTTGTGAGGCCCCGACCAGTGTACCATTTACAAGTTGTGATATCTCTCCGCCATCCAGATAAAGCCAATCTCCTATTACGGTTACTGCGGCAGGGGCCATACATTATTAGTCTTTGAGGGGCACGTTGTTCGTTGTGTTTGACTTACTGGTATGGCCTCTCCGACACAGATAATTCCCTACACTCGGAGCTGGGGAAAGGGACTGGCATAGCATGAGCTTTGATAAGAGAAGAACAAACAGGTGAACCGTCAACTTAGTCGCCATGGCTTTAATACAGAAGCCAAGTTGTAAAAGATAATGACTGCCAGAACAGCTTGTCAACGGTAGCAGGGAAGAGTTTACAATGTTTACAAAAGGAGGGAAAAGAGGTGTTTCACAACCCAGTCTTACGATATCATGATGAATTGCTGTATACTACCGACCTCCTATCGGTGGGTCCGGACGTCAAAACACGGTTGCTGAGGCGCAAGTGAGGCGTAGGTATGGAATTAAAGGCTCACGATCCTAGCTAAGTGGCGTCGGCCTACTTGCGGAGGAAATGAGCCATAATTGGAAGCTTTTGGTGTTATGTTGAGACCGTGTGCTGACGAGGCGTCTGAGAAATGATAGGTATGCCAAGTCTGTTGTGTTCCTAGGGGCCACTTAAACGATGGAGATAGTCCTACGATGAGGGCGGCTGTCTTCGTATCTCTTTAAAGCAACACATGAAACAGAATATAAATGGGTTGCAGCTCTGAAGAGTAATCTGATGCAGGAAAGTGGCACAAGGCGCGAGCCTAGTTCAACCGGAATCTCAGAATTCAAGAAGCATGGAATTACGCCAATATAATGTGTTAAGAGTACTACAATGTAACACGCCGGATTCCTTCTCGCCTACGCCAATATGCTATGTTACTGAATGTGTCGCCAATTTGGGCCATTCCGTTGATAGCGGTGTTGGGGCGATCGTGTGATAAGGGCCGCCGTAATAAGCCGCTAGTGCCTTGAAATCAACTTAAGCAGGAGGAAATGCAGCCACGCGTGTATTTCGGCCTGATCGCATTAGGCAATAACTATAGTTATAAAGTCCGGCAAAAAGCACGACCTGATTAACGGAGAGAAAACGTTTTATGTTTTGAAATAGAAAGCGCTAGGGTTTAATTAAAACAGCTTTTTATTTGTTGGATATAAGGGGTATGACCTCAAGTCAGAATATCGACTAAATGGGTATCCTCGTTTTTGTTCATATCTCGTATTTGTTCATATATCACCATCATTTTATACCTCTTTTTATTACGTCATAGGGTCTAGGGTCAGGTGACCGCAGGCATATCTTATCTACACCTAGTCACACCAAAGGTCCTGTTTTCACCTCATTCTGCGTGGGTGTACGCGTGGCTCTATTACACTCTACGTCTCACGCTATTCTGGTTCCATGATACTTTTGCTCTTCAGCCTTGGGGTAGGGTTGTTGTGCCGGTGCACACGCCATGGCGCGCTGTTCCATGGTCGGGTCCACGCATGGGCGATCTAAGGTAACCGTAACCTTAACCTTAGTCGTCTGGAGAGCTCGATACAACTGCTTATGTGATTGATCTAATCGACAAGATAGGAATATGGAGGGAGGGAGACAACATCATTTTGAGGCTTAGGAAATTTAGGGACAATAAGCAAGTGGCAGGGAAGCCGAATGATGTCTTTCTCTTATCAAGCTGGCTGATGGGATAATTAGGAATTTCGTTTAGTGTCAGTGTTCGCTTATAGAAGATGCAACTTAGTCTCCAATTCGGTATATGTTATAAGCGCTTGGAAATAGACGATTTAGCTAATAATCCTCTTGGGATTTCGGCCCCCAAGGATCGTATTGGTTCGGGACTGTCTGCGTGAGGGTGTCGGTCAACTGTCCATGACCCTTGCAGCTTTAGGGGCATTGGTACTAAAGGTTCCAACGTTCTCTTCTGGATAGTACGGTCCGCACAGGTAAAGGCGGTTATGCATGATACCCCCCTCCGACTGATGTCGCATTACTGTCTTGAATTCTTCCCTATACGCTTGACCTCCCAACACAGCGGTGGCATCCCGAACAGACAGCTACTTATCGCAGGGGGTCTTCCTTCCTAGATGCCTCCTTCAGGGACCCGCAAGTGATATTCCTAGCGCCAGACGACCTGCTCTATGTGCAACAAGCGTTACTAGGTAGGGCTTGAAATCTAACTTTGAATTACAGTAATCTTATAAAGTGCCGGAAGTTCTCTTGATCTCCGGAAATGGTCCTGGAATTCCAGGTTTATATATACACAAAGAGTTCGGCGGTTAATGAGCGGACGCGCCGAGCTGTTGATGCTGGCTTTCACTTCGGAGTTAGACACCTGATTAAGCAAATGGATGACCCTAACAGGCCAAATTTCGAGAGGCATTGAGTGCTAAGCCATGGCCACGAGTGGCAAGGCTGCAATGATGAGTTGTAAACGATAATGCCAGTTGTGAAACCAGATATATTGTATTGTTGGCATGAACAACCGACATTTATCCCTGATTTGCGATCAACTGTAAGACGTACATCGACCATGAGGCCGCGAACTGTGAGCTGAATCAAGGGAACACCCAATGATGGGTTTACCTCTTCCGTCGTTTTTTTCTTTCCTAGAGCTGGGTTGTCTACTATATTACCCCACTTGATGCACCCTCTGCAAAATTCATCCAACTAAAGTGCCAACCTGCGGAAGGGTGGTATTCCACCTTATCTTCGGTCGGGATTTAACTTGATGGGTGCCACTGCCTATTACGTAATCGAGGTTGAGGATCTGTTTCTTTGGAGTATGAAGACGTGAAGTCTCTCGGAGCTATCTAATACTTGGAAAGTCACATTCGCGTCTAAAATTAGAGGATTTGATTGTCCTTTCTCTCCTCATATTTAAAAAATTTGCTACTGATTTTGGTTTGGCTCGCTTATATAACCAGCCAGCCAACCGTTGACAGCGCCACCAGAGCTATAGGATGTGAATATTCTTTATCATCGAAGGGAGAGGTAAAATGAAATATAAATCCTAAGCTAAGAATATATACAGTATGATACAAGCTGCCTGTACTCACTGACGTCGCTGATGCCTATGCTCTTTTTTTTTGTTCTAGCTAATTAACATGCGTAGAGTTTGTGAATAGGTAAGGTAGGTACTGCACTCAATGCCCGTCCGTATTACAACATTTTTACTTGTACTTCAGCTGCCCGCAGGATCATTGAACCTGTCTTTTTGAGTGTGCACGAGCGTTCTATTCAAAAAAAAAAAAGCCAGAGGAATACTTGTAAGGAATGATTGGCCGTAGTTTGACGAAAAATGAGGGGATTGATTCCTACTATAGGGACACTGCGTTGCTCTACCGTCGGTGATGGCGGTCCCAATGCGACGGCTTCGGCCCTCATTGCATTTCCGGCGTATTACGCTCTACAGGGGTTATCCGGTCGTTATCTCTGTCACGGCATATACTAGTCTAGCTAAAAGACTGCTCATGTTGCCGACAACTCGCCGGGGATGCCGCTGATCTTCATGTAGGTCATCGGGTAAGGGGAAAGAGAGCCCATGGCATCAAGTAAAAAGTAACCCACCCATCACAAATACCATTACTTGGGGAACGTATGTTGCAGCCGACCGGGTCGAGGTTTGCACAAGGTTACATCGACTAGTGACCTGATGGACCCCGAAATGTACCATCCTGTTCACCGCCCCTAAGCGAGGATGACAGTTTGGCCTCATCATTGGTACGTCTTGTTTTATTGATGATGTTTTTTACTGTAGAACCGCATAAATTGGACACTGGGTTCTCAGCTAAACCACCTTCGGCTCGCAGCACGGCCGCTGCGCATTACCACCCTAGTCAGATAGCATGATACGAGTGTAATAATAGGCAACCTTGAGGCTCTGCGGCACTTGATGGAATAATCATTAATCGTATACTCAAGGATGTTAATAGTAGGTATCTTCCCCCCTGGAAACTGGCATTTACAATGCGACGTGAAACGGCCTTTCAATAGAATTTGAAATGCAAGGATGGGCAACAACCCGGCGACGTCCTGCCTTAGTGCAGAACCACACGATAACGCTATAAAGGATCCTCTAGTTCATTACTTTGGATGTATTCGGTTCTGCGACAGGGGGGAATTCCTACATTCCGATCACAGAATCTGGGCCAACGAGAAGGCACATCAGGAAAAGTTAGAGGCAGCACGCAACACTCCTATCAAGGAAATTAAAGCAAAGGCTGAGGGGAACGCAAATTCCATACGGGAGCGCTGGAGAAATAGCTTCAACAAGGAACTACGCCGAGTTGAGTTGCTTCGCAAAACCCTTCAAAGAGATGACTCCGACAAACATCTCGTTCAGGAAGTAAATGATTGTCGCGAGTCATGGCGGGCCTCTCCCAAATATAAAGAACGCTTTGCTAATATACAGAGGCCTTCCGCGGAAAGTGACGCTGTTGCAGAAAGTCCCGATTCTGATGGCGACGACTACGTACCGGAAAAGGATGTCTCTGTCGGTATTATACGGTTCAAGGAGGGCCAACCATTCAATGAGAACTGCGATAAGGAACGACTCATCTGGGGGAAGTTCCCAGACCAAAAGACCAGCGTTCACTCGCTTTTGCGCGAAGGAAAAAGTGACGACCACAAGAAGAATATATTACATAAGGATCGAATGAGCACTTCTCGCGGAGAAGTGGAGATTGATCTATTGGAAGGAATTGACCAGTGCTTTCACCAGAAGCGATCAGATAGTATTGTATTCAGATGATCTAAGGTCTAAGTTCTAAGTGGTAACTAGTGTAGGAAAAAGACCTATTTATACTAGGGATCATTAGGTCTATAGTTAACCCGATCCCTACACATACTGGATCTGTTAGACCCACTTCTCCGTGACAGCACTCATCCCAACCGCGTTCGATATTTCCATATTCCATCGAATAATATGACTGTAAGCCCAGCTGCGATGACTGTGATTGAAGATTAAGCTAATTATACGCAATAGTGGGCTGAGGTGTGTTAATATTAACTTTACAGGATGACTACCTCTCTAACTCAATGTATAGGAGGCAATCAGCAGATACTTCGGTGAAGAGAGACCAGATTTCGCATCATTCCAACGACAATTGGGGCGCGAAGAAAAATCTAGGTTGTCTATAATTCTTCAGAACCGTTACTGGCGTGGCCAGCTTCATGCAGACGAGGGAGGCCCTCTCCATGCCAGGTACATGTCACCAATTTGCGAGACAGTATCATCTAGTAAGAGAAACGAATTATACAATTGATGTTTTTCACTATTCTAAGATAGAGAAGTGCCAGGGAATACGGGCCTCTTACCAAATAACTTGGTACTCTTTGTCAGTAAAGTGTTCACTGCGCTGTTTATTAAAGCAATAATTAATGTATAATATGCAGATGCCATACCTCTATTGGGAGACTTTGAGTAAGAGAGAATATTTTGCATTGGAGGTGGACAAGATCATGGCCGCGGATTCCAGGAGGAAAGAAAAAGATGAAGAAGATAAAAGGTTGGAACGTATACGGCAAAGAGGCTTGGATACGAGGAATGACACCAAGCCCCAACCGAACCCTACGGGGTGGGCTGCGGGTAAGAAATAACCATACGTTTTTTAACAACGACTAATCAGGTATAGCTTACAATCGCGCCAAGACAAGCCTCCGAACACTACGGACTATGACGCTCACAAAAAATAAAGTTCTAGGGATATGTACCCAAGACGACACGAGTTCTATGAAAAGGTCTATCCACCAGGTGGCTTTTGTCGTAATGAAGAAGCCGCCATTTAAAATCCAAGCGCCGTTAGCTAAGTACCTCATGGCTGTGTCAAAACTCCATGAAGGCGTGGCCAATTATAGGGACAAGATGCTTTTGCGCAAGTATCTCCTAGGGAATCTACCACTTCATCTGCGCAGAACACTTGACCAAGCTTTCTACTGGACACTTCGAACAACTAGGGACAGAGACTGTGACCAAGTCGTATTCCGCGGTACAATAGCAAAGCCCGATGATTTCCACCGCTTCGACCACGAAAAGAGAAAATGGCCGAAGCACGAAGAGTTCAAGATCCAGGGTAGCTGCATAGAATGTAAACTGAATATCCAGAAATTATCACGGGTTATCATGGTAGACCAGCTGTGGATGTGGATTTTAGACGCGAACACGATCATTACTTGTTTCCCTAAACGATATGGATGTCACGTTTGGGGTCCTTTACAGAGACAAGGCTCCTAGTTGGCGTACCAATTGTATATTAATCTTAAGGTGAAGAAGAAAGAAGGAAAACTCTGCAAGCTATCTACAGGAATAATGGGATATATGGTAATGTGTGTGGGACGGCTGGTGGGTCTGTCAGCCAGGTGTCTAGGTGATGTGGGGACCAGCCGTCACTATGGAGCGAACAAGAACGATGCCTCAGGAATCCACAAATCCATCAGGTCTCGAGTTGAAGAAAGTGGATCTGTTCATACAGTCTTTGAGCTTGGCCTCATAATTATTGATGAATGCTCAAAGACATTTTTCGACAGGACTAAAACACTCGATAGACGGCCACAAGCTATCGACGAATTCTCAAGGGCTATCGGAAATATTGTGAGCTCTAATTTCAAATTTATAGCATACTCGGCTAACTTCTGTAAAAGATGCACAAGCAAACCGTCGCATTTAAACGACTTTGGTGGTGGACAGAGCAGGCGAAGTCAGTCTACTGCTCCACGGGTTACACCAATACGTCGAATTTTCAGATGTCACTCCTTGACATTAACCCAGAAGGCCATTTGGAACGAGAGATCGAGGACATTGTAGAGGAATTGGACATCATGCTTCACATTTCCAATACTCACAATGACATTCTAAGGAAATTTGTCGAGCAAGCAGAGCGCATTCTCGACCCTAAGGGTGAATTCAAAGGCAGCCACGGATCTCGACAACAGAGAAAGGCCACAAACGACTCATCATTGTCTAATGCAGAGAAGGAGGAGAGGAGGCAAAGGGAAAAGGCTTACCGATACTTTAAGCAGAGGGTCGAAGAGGGGCAGGCGAGAGCAATGGACTACATCGCGGAGCTTAAGAAACTGCGTGAGAGTACCAAGAAGACTGCCGACGATGTGAGGAAGCAATATTACTCACATGTGATCTGATGAGGGTGTTGCTAATTATGAATTTTGCTTCATGCAGGTCTTACACCTGCTGTCAATGAAGCAGCAGCAGGCGAGTGTATTCCAAGCATGGCAGGCCATGAAGCAATCCGACGAGACAATTAAGCAAGGGCGATCAATCATGACTTTCACCCTTGTCACTATCGTGTTTGTAAGTTCACAACTGGAACAACTCATCTCCTCTAACCCCTTCATCATTTAGGTTAGTCATTCTGATGGGTTCTAGCTGCCACTGTCATTTTTGTCTAGCGTGTTCGGTATGAGTAACAAAGAGTTCGAGGATAATAGTTGGTCTATTTCCCAACAAATCCTTTACATATGTAGGTTATCCTTTAATAGTGAATTATAACTCTTTTCCTCCACTTTATTCTTTTCCTTCGAAGGCCAGATATTCTACCCTTAAGAATTCGTCGGTATTAACTAAATTTTGCTTGCCTAGTCTCTATTTCCGCGGGTGTCGTGTTTCTTAGCCTCCTCTTTGCCTTCAGCCACCGGACGAGAGCATTTATCTGGTCAATTTGCGCACGGTTCTCAACTTCAATTGCAGCGCGATCGGGACTTTATGATTTCTACCTTCAGCGGCCAACTGAGTGTATCTACGAGGAGGCCGAGACGAGTATCCAAAGGGTGAAAACAGATAGGAGAAAGAATCCAGAAAGAGGATGATTCCACGGTTTAGGACTTGGGGGGACCTGGGCGGGAGTTGGGCCTATTGGCCTCGAGGTCCCAGCGTGGGAGGTGGTGTACCACCAGACAATCTTGGAAATGGTTTATTGCCCAAGTAATGTATTTATGCCCGTGGGATTTAGTTTACGCTGATTGATATAACGTTGAAGCATGACCTCCCAGAGCTCCCGGTGATACTCGGTAGACAGGTAATAGTCTCATGAGCTATGTAGATTCTGCCTCATAGGCGAGTGTGGCAGCATATGACTAAATTTTCGGTGATATTGGGGCTCTATTGCAGAGTAAGTCTAGTGCAGGGGTCAACGACGGTTAGGTACCTGCAAAGCTCTAAACTAGTAGTTGGAACGGTGATGTGTAAACCTGAAGTAACAGCATCAGCATAGTTATAGATGCTGTCGTCCGGCTTCACCGGGGGCGGCCGTTGCGCTGTCACCTAACGGAGATTCCGAGATCTCCTCGGCTCAAACTCGGGCTCGTGTCTCTTTGGCTTCGGTAATTATCGGAAATGGTGAGGTACGTAGTCGCATTACGGGCGTGTGTGAGGGGATAATCCAGCTAGGACAACTATGATGAGACCAAGGCTTTAGAGGAGTTTAATTATTTTATTTGTCTATTTAGCTTTAAAGAGATCACTTTTTAGGCAGTGATACATCCATAGTAAATACTTATAGCAGAAACTGTTTTTAATCGAATTAAAACTTTTAAAAATAGGGGTTGATATCATAGTTGACCTACTGTCATCGTTTACCATAACTAGCGCTTTGTTAATGTTAAGATTTTGAGTGTATAGCTAATCAGCCTAATTGGACAAGCTGGTTAAGTCAACAGTCTTTAGTTTAGGCTCAGTGCTAACCCTTTATAGCAGTATTCATGCTTTGCGATGAAGCATATCATTCTCGGATTTCTGATATTTCGTCCATCTCACAACGTACAGATCTCTCTATTTCCCTTTGTAGCTTTTTATGTGATTCAAATACAAATATAAACGTGACTCTCAGATCCATCACTAGTTGCTGATCTGTTCCTGTTTCATTATCTGGATGCCTCAAAGAATTGGCGTCTTGCTTCTAGGCATATAACTTTTCTTAGCTGATAAAGCTCGAAAATTTGAAAAGAGGGCCATCTCGAATTGCCTCAATAATAACCTGCGCCTCTCTTCTTCGTTATGCAAAGACTCTGGCCATCCCGACTCTTCCCCTCGCTGATTGCTACGGTAGCACCATTCTAAATTAAGATCAAGTTCAGCCCTAGCTTATTTCCACTGCCATAAGCTCAAGCCATAGTGGCTTGCCATAATTAATTCAATAAGGATGTACAAACCTCCTCCGCTAGTTACTACTCTAAATGGATGAAGGGGCTACTCCCGGTGTCATTGATAATGCGGTTTGTAGTGTTCTCACTCACAGAAGAAAACCCCTTGACACCTCTAACAATAGGCGAAAAAGAAACTTATCATTACTGCTTATTGCGGTCAGGAATGAGCCTATCGCGTCTTTTTTCTAGAATTTGGGCCATTGATTTTGCCTTATGTTTTGGTGCCGAGTTGATTTTTTTTCTTCACGAGGCAATGGCATGGCAAGACCAATGTTCCTAATTGGTTAATATCTGTACTGCTTACAAGCTTTGTCAGATGCAGTTGTATTCACGAGGCATCTTACACATGGTCTGACGATTAGAAATATCTGAATAATGGCTTGACTTGCCTCATATGCGGTGTGATAGCCTATTGTTTGCTGTCTTCTATATCCAATTCTGGAAGTGCCTGGGAATAATGAAATCATATAAGATGGTCGGTCCTGAAGACATGATCACAACTCCATTCGTTGAAACCCAACCATCAGTCCTCCATCCATCAACTCATCTTCTCAGAACGACTCTTTCAATCTCTTGCGCACCCTTAGACAAAATATTAAGACTCCGCACAGAATGTTTGCCTTACAACATATCCTCGCAAGCTTTCTGATAGCAACCATCACGCCAACGATGGCCGTCTATACGACCGGCAAGGCAGTGCAGATCAATTACTACACTGACACGAAATGCACGGCCTATCACCATGAGACTGAGTTCTGGCACGACAAGTATCCGCGCGCCGGCACGGAGCACGTCTACTACTACCAGGTTCAGCAAGGTGACTGCTTCGACATCCCGACGGTGGGCGCCGCCAACAGCCTTAACGTTGCCGATGGCTGGGAGTACAGCGGAGCCGAGATACCCTCCAGGTGTACATTCTGGGATGCCGAGAACTGCCAAGGCAACAGTGCTAAGTCCGGGTGGAAGAGCCCCTGGGGTGATGCCGGCTGCCTTGCTGGCAGAAGCCCGGCGGGCCGGCAGTGGAAGAGTGCGAGATGTTATAAGATATATACCTGGTTGGGATACTGATGGGCTTGCATACTTGAGCCTTCGTAGACAATTTGGATGTTTTATGTTTTTTTGGATCGTTTTAGATGCCTCTGCCCTGATTGTATTTCCTTCAGCCAGTTTATGCCGCCTACACCTACCAAAACCTCCCCTCTCTTTTTTTTTTTTTTTCTTCCCAGTCGTTTCTCGCCACCCCACCCCTATGACAATCTTAAACGAGCAACACCTCACTACACACTGTATTTCGACTATATAGATTTCAATGTAGAAAAAAAAAACATTACCCCATCGCGCGAACAACACCATTACGTCATCACGATGTACGTACATTACATACCTCCACGCAAGGTCTACATTGGTACATTCTGTGAGCCGGTTGTTGACTAAAGTACACGTAAATCAACTAGAGACCCATATATGCGTAACTGTGTGTAGTGTAGTCCTTGCAAAACACTGCCGAGCTATTCGAGGTCCGATCAGCAGGGTCTCGTCTCCTTTTTCGCCTGGGCTACACTCCAGTAGATGAGGATTGAGACTAAAAATGGAATGATTGGATTTCGGGTTTCGTACGCAACTTCAAGCTCACAACAGATTCAAAATAATAAAAATCATCATAGGTTACATCGAGAAGTGGAAAGGCGGCTATTACACCATCAACCACGAGCTTATCACGAAACGCAGCTGTTGTGGGGTGATAAAAGGGTGTTTGTTAGAAGAACTCTATCCGCTATTAAAAAACAATGACACCAGTTATCTTTTACCACCTGCAAATATTCACCAAAAACCTAGGCTTTTGCTGCGCGCATAGCCCCTGAAAATGCGCCTCATCTACCCGGAGAACACCGGTGTGCATCTTCGAAGCCCAGGGAAACGCTCTCCCAGGAGTCTATTGTCACGGAGAGGTGGGTCTAATAGACCCAGTATGTAGAGGGATCGGTGGAACTATAGACCGGGTGATCCCTAGTATATATAGGTCTGTTTTCTACACTATTGTACCGCTTAGAACTTAGACCTTAGATCATCTGAATACAATACTATCTGATCGCTTCCGGTGAAAGCACTGGTCAATTCCTTCTAATAAATTAATCTCCACTTCTCCGCGAGATCTATGGCCGTAGCACCTGATTTATCGAGTGCCGCTTTCAGTGCCACCCAGACTCCTATGTGGATGTTTCTCCGCATAGTCATGCCCGGGATCAGCGCTGATGCCACAGACTCGCTCTTTGAGTCCCGCATCTCTTTCTCCTATGTCAGCATAGGAGATTTCGTCTCATAAATCGGCTCACTGAGCTTCTCGGCCGTCGCTCTTGCCACCTTTATTTTGTCGTCCACTGCTGCAAAAATCCGCTCAATCACTTTGTCACAAAAGCAAGACACCACGGGCGAACCAGCCAGTTGCGGTAAACGGCTCTAGAAACCAATATAGGGGGGCGAGAATTTGGGACAATTGAATTCTACCTATAAAATTCAGCGGAACTCGCTTACATAGGCCAACAACGATGTGGAAGCAGCGAATGTCGAGAAAGTAGGCCAGAGATTAGGTTCAAAGAGTGCATATGTAAAAGTACTAAGGTCCTGCTATTCTACATCGTCCCTACCTAGCAGTTTTAGCGATGGTAGTCATGGCGACTCTTTAAAACGTCGGAGCAGTATTTAGACATGCTTCTAAAAGAATTTACATTAACATTTAGCAATAAAACATCTTTTTATACCGCATCAATCTCTATGACTGAGATTGAATAACCATTTGGCACCTTTTTTTGGACCGCGTTTTAGTAATGTATTCATGTTTCTTTGGCAGTAAACAAAGTGTAATTCCTGTATATGTTGCCAGCAATGATCCATGTACAAATTAACGCGGTAAGAAAATCTATCGCTTGATTATAGTGGACTTTAATCTATCCATTTTACCTCGTCCCGAGACAATTTCTCTATCCCTTATCCCTTCCCTTTTACCTAACACCTTGCTATTGTATATTGTTTCCTTGAACAGCTAAGATAGACAGTTTAGAGGCTAGGAGCAGTCAGTGAGCTGAATCCAAAGACTTCCTGCTCGCCGTATTTAACCCCACCGAGACGCCGAACCCCTTCCGCATGCTTCAGATTCTTATATACCATAAGTCTCAATACGCCCTGGAACTGGAGAACATCATTGCCATTGAGATTGATAGGCACCGCATAGTTTTCCATCTCCTCGCTGTTGAAACTGCTATGTACAGCAGAAACTTTGCCTCCGATAATACAGAGAGGACTGCCGGAGCTACCTGCTATAGGCATTAGTCGGATATTCATGACATCTATAGGGGTGGGGGCTACCGCGGGGAAAATTGGTGCGTACCATGATTTGTGTTTATCATATGTATAAATATATCACCATCCTTGCTTCGGCGAAATCTTACACAACCCCGGCATTCGATAAGCTGAGACCCTGGGGATATAGTAGGCAAATCCGAGGGGAAACCAATGATAGTTCCTTCGCGGGGGCACGACGGTGCTGCTCCAAAGTAGAGGGGATAAACCCCTGAGTAAAGGCCTTCTGCAGTAGCTAGCATGCAGAAATCATTCTCGAGCTGGTGGAACTTAATCCACCTAGCGTGTACGGCGGCGGCAGTACATTCGATATCTCGAGTATTGCCCTGCGAACGCACATCTCCACGTAGAACCGCCTTCTTAGCAGGGCCGAGTTGCTCGTCCCACATTATGTGACCCGAGGTCAACCAATGAAACTTGCCAATAGCGAACGCCGTTCCTTTCTTTTTGATGGGTTTGCCGTTAGGGCCATCAAAGGTGGAGATCAATCGGAAGATTCCTAGTCTACATCAGTGAGTGGAATAAAAAAGGATGATATAGAGTCAAAATTGAAACGTACCGGAATGCTTATTTCCTAACTGGACAAGTTCGGCGTCGACCACGTCCCGTGGCTCCTCGGTAATATCCCCTTCGTATCTAGAACTAGCCGAATTAGACAGCTTCCAAGATGCGATATCCATCTCTGGGAAGGTCTTGCTAGGAAACTTCACAAGGGGAAGTTCTTTCAGCAGATCGATACCACTGTTTTTGCCTTTGTCCATGAAGTGAGGCCGCGTTTTATAAGTAACATGGTTAGAAGCAACGAACGAAGCTTTTGGCTCGTCGCTACTAATAGGTAAGTTAACTGTTGACGGATGAGCAGAAATAAGCATGACTCACGATGGGAGTTGAAGGGGACTAAAACGGCCGGGGCTTCTTGGGAATGATCGCACAGCTATCTTCTTTTGACGCCGCGCCTTTGGCTTGTTTGCTTTAAGGCTGGCACTCCTAGCCATTTTCCGCACTTCAAATAGAAAGGTGGAGGATCGCGGAGGGAGACCTATACAGACGGGGGGCGGGTGGGGTGTGGGAGCAGGTTGGAGGGGGGGAGCAAAGAAACAGAAAGAGAAGACGGTAGAGACCCCATTTTTATATATGTGGTCGTCGGAGGTTAGAGCGTAGGTACTTTTGACGCCGGGGTATTCTGTGTGAAAAGGACGCAATTGATAATACTTGATACTCTTGAAGAGTATGTTTGCTCTCGATACACCTCTGATCTCGAAGCGGTGCTCCGGCCTCCAGGGGTCTAGCGTAGACCAATGGGGATCGGTACCGTACTGCGCTGCCAAGCAAAGCCCAAGTTACGACGTGGCTGGTATTGGCGAATGATAGTATCCATTTTACGCCTCAAAAGCTTAACGCATCCCCAATTGAATGGGCCACCCCTAGAACGCATACAAAAATCGTCCGTGCTTTATCACGTAATACTTTAATAACTTGCCCAATTTAAATCGTATAGTAAAATAAAATATATCGCTAGATTCGCAACTAAATAGGAAATTCAGTAGTATTTTTGTTTATTTTATAACTAATTTATTAAGCAAGTTATTAAGCAATACGCTAAAATAAGCGCTAAAATAATCCCTGCTTAACGTATTACTTAATGGCTCGCTTAATAAATTAGCTATAAAATAACTAAAAATATTATTAAATTCGTTATTTAGTTACAAATCTAATAATATAATTAATTTTATTATAAAACTAAAACTTATAAAGTTATTTATTTTTTAATGTTATAAACCAATAGGAAAACGGCTTAAAAGGAGAACCTAGCGCAGTTATAAACCTAATAAAAGGCTAAACCAGGAAACAAGCTGCAGCTAATTATAGGCACTAAAGGTTATGTAATAAATACTTAAAATAAGTTTTTATTTAAAAGTATTTAGAATATTTAAAATAGGTTTTTTTAACAGGATTTTAGCTTGCAAAATGAAATAAAATTAGCACTTTTAAAAAAGCTTTTTAAACTTTTTTAAAAGTATATATTAAAAAATTATTTTTTATTTAATTTATTTATTAAAAAGTTTTTTTATTTATATACGCTTTATAATACTAGTTATATGTACACTTTTAGCTAAACTTTAAATAGTTTTATAGTTATATATGTAATTAACCCATAACACAAGCTAGTTTTGCACACAAGCAAGTTTCGCACTTTTTTTGAAGTACCCTGTAAGCCAATTTTCTATGCAAAAGTACTTACACTACTTTTTAATAACTCCGCGAAAACAGGTTGTACAACAAAATAATTAGCACTATTAGATTCGAAATGAAATAACGAATTTAATAGTATTTTCTTTTATTTTGTAGCTATTTTATTTGGGCATATAGCTTTAAAAAACAAATTTGCAGGGATTATTTTAGCGTAGTTTTTAATAACGCCTTAAATAAAATAGTTAGAAAATAAAAGAAAATACTATTAGATTTGTTATTTCATTACGAATCTAATAGTACTAATTATTTTGTTGTACAACCTATTTTCGCGGAGTTATTAAAAAGTAGTGTAAGTACTTTTGCATAAAAAATTGGCTTACAGGGTACTTCAAAAAAAGTGCGAAACTTGCTTGTGTGCGAAACTAGCTTGTGTTATGGGTTATATAATTTAATTTTTTAGCTTATATTAAAGTACGCTTTTATTTTGTATTTATTAGCGCTGTTTTAATTAGCTATTTATTTAATAAATATAAAGCGCTTTATTATACATTTTTTATTTAAACAACTATATAGTATTTAAATGTATTTTAATTTTGTACGCTAATATTATATAACAATTAAATCCTATTTTTATAATGTGTAAGCCTTCCACATAGGCAAGTTTACTTACAAATAAAAGTTATTGTATGGTTTGTATAACTAAAAGTAACACTTAGTAAAAAGTAGCACAAAAAGTATTGTGTAAGTATAATAAAATATTGTTAAAAAGTAGATTTTTTTATAATAAATTCTAAAAACTAAATTATAAGCTTAAATTAAACAGCAAAATTAAAAAAAACTAATACTAAATACAAAAAAAACTATTTATGTTTTTATAGTATTTTTTCTTTTTATATATTTTTTAAATACTTTTAAATAAAAACTTATTTTAAGTATTTATTACATAACCTTTGCGCTTATAATTAGCTATAGCTTGTTTTTTAGTTTAGCCCTTTATTAGCTTTATAACTGCGCTAGGTTTTTTTTTTAAGCTGTTTTTTTATTAGTTTATAACACTATTTTTTTTTTAAAAAATTATTGTTTTTAATAATAAATAATAAATGTTTATACTTTTTGTGTAAATTTTTTTTTTTTTGCTTTATTTTCTATTATAGCTAATTATATAAAAAAACGTTATAAAAAACTGCTGTTTAACAAAAAATTTGCAAAACGTAATTTTTTTTTTTTTGCTATTATTTTTTATGCTTTTATTGCTAACAATATAAATTTAAGTGCGTATTTATTAAATTTAAGTTAAATTATTATTTTTTTTGCATTTGCAATATTTTTTTTTAGTATAATGCTAAAAGTTTATTAGCTAAACAATTTAATAAAATTGCTGCGTAATATAAATTATTAAAAAAAAAACTAAATATTTTTAAAAAAGCTGCTAAGTTAGCGCTTGCTTATATATGTTGCTTTTATAAACAAAAAAAAAAGTAGTATAATAAAATAATAAAAGCTATAGCTTATAATATTATAAATTTAAAAAAGTTTAAATTTTTTAAAAAGTGCAAGCGTAAAAAAAAAGTTGTTAAGTTAATAAAACTTTTGTTTTTATAGCTGCTTTGTTTATTTTTAACTAAAACGTTTTTAACTTTTTTTTTGTTTAAAAAATTAACTTTGCTTTTTTAGCTTTAGTTAATTAAAATACTATTAATAAAACAATATAACTGCTTATATTATATAATATAAATGCTTTTTAAGTTTTTAAATGTTTTTTATATATAAATATTCTTTTTATTTAACTAAATATTTTATTATATATTTTTTTTAACATAAGTTTAATACTTTTTTTATTTTATATTTTACTTAATTTTTATGTTATTTTAGTAAACGTTTTTAATATAACGTTGTTTAATGCTTTTTTTAATAATAAAATATAAAAAATTAAATATATTTTTATTTTATAAAATAATAATAGTTAATAATTAATTTTTAAAATAATTTTTTTAATTTTAAATAGTTTAATTTGTTTAAAATTTAGTTTGTTGCTAAATTGTTTAATTTTAATATTTTTTTTTAAAGTTAGCTTTAATAACCTTAATTTATTATAATATGCTTTTATATGTTGTTAAATAAATGTTAAGTTGTTTTTAAATTTTTGTTATATTTTAATAAGTTTATTTGCTTAATTTCTTGCTATTAATATTATTGCTTTTAACATTTGTATTTAATTGTTTTTTAAATTAAACTTATAGTTTGCTTTAAATAATAATTTAATTTAGTTATTTTGTTATTTATTAAAATAATATTATAAGTATTGTTTTAACGTTTAATTTAACTTTTTAGTTTGTTTATTTGTTTATAAATAATAAGCTATAAATAGTTAATATTTAATTTTTAAAGCTTTTATTAATAATTATTAATACTTAAAAACTATAATAATGCTTTTATTTATAATAACTTTTTTTAAAATGTTATATTTATTAAAAACATGTTGTAATATTGTATACGCAAACTTTTTTGCTATACTTAATTTTTTATATAATATAAAATGTTTATATTTTATAAGTTTGTTTATAATAATTAAAATTAAATTATATTTAACTTTTGTTATTAATTTTTCTAATTTTAATAGCTTAATAATAAAATTAAATAATATAACTTTTTATGCTTTATTTAATAATTTAATAAGCTATAATAGTTTATAAAGCTTATGCTTTACTATTTTTGCATACTGTTTTAAATATTTAATTCTAGTTTTATATTACAAAGTTATATTTAAATCTTTTATAAATTTTATAAAATTTTTAATATTTATATAATAATGTTTTATAAAAATGTTAAACAATTTTTTTTTATAAATTATTAAGTATTATTATTTTTGTTTTATATTTTAGCTATTTGTTTTTATTAATTAAACTTAGTATAACGTTTAATGCTAAATATAGTGCTGTTTTTTTAATTTTTTTTGTTTATTAATTATTAAGCAACTGTTTTATGTGTACTAATGTTAAAACAAAAGTTTTTTTAAATTTTTTTTAAAATAATATTTAGCTTTTTTTTAGTTAATCTATTTTATGTTTATTTTTTTAGCTTAAAATGTTTGCTTTTAAATTTTTTTTGCTTTTAATATAAATAATTTTAAAGTTAAATTATAATAAAAACTTTGTTTATTTAACTTGTTGTTTATTTAAAATTTTAGTTATTATAAACAAAATTAAGTTTTTATAGTTTAAATAAACTTTAACTAATATTAAAGTTTTATTTAAATAATATTTTTATTTTTTAAATGCTTAAACTATAGCTATAAGCTTTTTGTTTTATATTAAGTAATTTATTGCTAGTTTTAAAAAAATTTTCGAAAAAAATGTTGTTAAATATAACTTTTTGTTTTTATTTTATAGCTTTAATTGTTTGCTTATTACTATATTATATATATTAATTTCAACTTTAAATTTTTTATTTAAGTTTAATAATTATATTATTAGTTTTATAAAAACTGCTTTTTTAATTTGTTTAAACGTTTTTTGCTTTTTTATTTTTTATTTAAACACTGCGTTTTTTTTTATAAAGTTTGTAAGTAATACTATATATTTTTTAAATTTTGTAACTAAAAGTTGTACATAGTTAGTAAATTTTATAAACAATTTTATATTTTTAATATTGTTTAATATAAGCTATTTTTTTATTGTTTTAATTTTAAATTTTTAAATTTTTATTTTGTTTAAAGTTATTATAAATTTTAAAAAGTTTATTTTTTGCATATAAAACTTGCTTTTATTTAAATAAACTTTTAGTTTAATATTTTATAATGCTTTAAATATTTTTTTTATATATTTTTTATATTTTTTTAATGTTTTTAAATAAATTAAAATGTTATTTAAATAGTTTTATAGCATATTTATAATTATTTTTTAAAAACTTGTTAATGTATTAATAAGCTTAAATAACATTATTTAATAACGTATAATACAAGCTACTGGGATATATAAGCTATTAAAACATATAAGCTATTGGAACACTTTTTTAATTTTTATATATAACCTATAACACAAGCTAGTTTCGCATACAAGCAAGTTTCGCACTTTTTTTGGAGTACCCTGTAAGCTAATTTTCTATGCAAAAGTACTTACACCACTTTTTAA
>MU377386.1:0-20885 GCA_022495195.1 Xylaria digitata
AAATAGCTTGCTAAAAACTATTTTAAAAGCTATTAACTAAGTTATAAAAAGTATAACATTATTTATATATAAAGTTTAATTATTAAAAAAAAAAATGTAGCATTTTAAACAGCAAACTATAAATTTAACTAACGCTATTATATAAAAAACAAACGTATTTAAAATAAAAAATTATTTATTATACAGCAAAAATAAGATTTTAAAATTAAACAAACTTTTAGAACACAAATTTTAAATAAAATATATATAAATAATTGTTATACAAAAGCTAATATAACATGCGTACAAAAGTATAAAACATATAGCAAGCTTAAGCATAACGCATAAACTTATTAAAATATTATAAAAACATTTAGCAATAATATATTTAATTAAATTTAATTAATTTAATATGTTATAGTTAAATTATTTAACTTATACGTACAAAAGTGCAAAAAAATATTTTAGTAGCTTATGTGTTCTAGTAGCTTATATTATACGTTAGTTAAAAAATCTTTTTTTTAATATATATAATATATGCTTATATTAAGTGTTTAACTTGTTTGTTATACAACTGTTTTAAAAAACTAAAATAACTAATATTAAAAAGCTAAAAATAATAATAAAAATAAAAAAGCATACAAAAAATAATAATGTTGTTTTTTTTGTAGTACAACTTAAATTTGTACAAATAATAGCTTTTATAGCTATTAAAAATAAAAAAGCAATAACGCTTTTTTATATAAAACTTTATATATTAATTAAAATGTTTAATTTAATTTAAGCTTTGCTTATTAGTTATTTAGCTATTTTTTGTTATACTAACTTTTTAATTGCTTAATAATTCAGTATTTTCGTACTAAAACAATATAAAATAAAATAATATAATTATATAACAAAATAGTTTAAATAATAGTAAACTAGTTTAAATTGCTTAATTAAACAAATTATAGTTTTATTAAAGTTATATATATATATTTTTTTTTAATTTTTATTATTGTTTATTATTTTTTGTACAAAAATAAATTAAACGCAATATTCGATTAGATTTTTGTTTAAAACTTGCTAATAATTAATTTGTTAATTAAAACGGGTTTAAAGCTTTAATATTTGTTATATAAAGTTTAATGTTTAATTTTTTTTTATAAACCGTTTTTTGCAAAGTTTTAGCAGTTAGTTAGCTATATTTTTAATACTGCAATATTAAAGCGGAAACAATTACATAACTAAGTTAATTATATGTTATATAATAAAAATTTTTTAAATTTAATTAATTTAAACTTTAAAAATAATATTTTGTTTTTTGTTTTAAAACTATATGTTTGTTAAACAAAAGTTGTATAAAAAACATTATAAATTTTAGCAGCTTTTTATATAAATAAACGCAAGTTATTTTAGCAAGCTTGTAAAACAAGCTATATGTTAGCTTTTTTATAAAGCTTAACTATTATTGTTAAATAAAAAATAAAAGATTTTTTAAAACGCATATAAAGCGTACAAAAAATAATTTAGTTAATTAAAAAATGTGTTAACTATAAAATAAAAAACTTTTTATTATAGCTAACGTTTAAATTTTATAAAAATTTAAAAACAATAAAGTAGTTAAATTAAATAATAAAACTAAAAATAATTATTTAATAAAAAAAGTATAAACAAATTAATAACGTTATAGCATTTATAATAAGGTTAAATATAATATATAAACTTGTTAAATAAAAATAAAAACATTTAATAAAAAAGATTATAATTAATTTAATTAATTTATATGTATTATAATTAAGTTATTTAAGTTAGCGCATAAAAAGTGCTAAAAAATGCGTTATTAACTTGTAATACGTTATTAACTTATAAATAATATTAATATTTATATAAATTAATAAACATAGTAATAAAAAATTATTTTTAATAATTTCGGCAAAAGAATTACTAAGTTTATTAATAATATTATTTAAAAACCTATATAATAATTATTAGTAAATAATTAATAAATAATTAAAAAAATAACTTACTAATTAAATTTAAGTATAAATAATTAAGTAATATTTTTTTCGATATTAAAATAAAAATGTAATAAACTGTTTTTTTTAAAATATATAGTTTTAAATCGAGGATTTAATATAAAGCTTAAAATATAAGCTTTATATGTTTAATTAAAAAATTATTTAATTAACAA
Source organism: Xylaria digitata (assembly GCA_022495195.1). NCBI lineage: Eukaryota > Fungi > Ascomycota > Sordariomycetes > Xylariales > Xylariaceae > Xylaria > Xylaria digitata. The sequence continues at coordinate 2,153 of MU377386.1, forward strand.
GAAAAATATTTTTTTAATTTTTTAATACCAGTATTAACAGCATTAATTAAATTAAAAAATATTAGTTTTAAATATATAATATTAATAAATTGATTAACGTTATATACAAGTTAATAATATATTACAAGTTAATAACACACTTTTTATTAACTTTTTATTTTTTTATTTTATTTATATATTATTTTATAATAATATAATAGTTTAAAAATTTAAAAAAGCTAATTTATAATTAGCAATTTAAATTAAAAGATGCAACTTTAAACTTTTTTTTTGCAAGCTTGCTTATATTTATAATGTTTTTAATTATATATTAAAACAAAAAATTAATAATAACGCGTTTTATTATATTATAAACATTATAAAACAAAACTTAATAATGTTTAAAAAAAAAATTATTATTAAACATATTTTTAAAATAAATACGCAAGCGTTTTTATTTTAGCTTTATTATATTTAAAAAATAGCTAATATTTTTTAATATAAACATAATATATTAAAAATTAACGTTAACTAAGCTTTAAACTTTATATAATAATAATTTAATTTTTAAACGCGTTATAACTGCTAAATTAATTATTAATAAGCTTTTAATAAAAATTTTATAAGTTATTATAAATAGTTTAGCTTTATAAAACATATAGTTAATAAATATAATATATAAATTAAAAATATTTATAATTTTAATAAAACAAAGTTTATAATAAACAAAATAATTATTAAAATAATTATTATAAGTTTTAAAAAACATAAACGTTTTTAACAAGTTAAGCTTAAAAATAAAAAATAAGTTATTATAAATTAAACTATTAATTTTTAAAATTAAACAATATTATTATATATTATTTTTTTAAACAAAGTTTATTTTGCGTTTTAATATTATAATCTTATTTTATTATTAAACTAAGTTATAAACTTTTTAAATAATAACTAAACTAATAATAATATAAGTGTTAGCTAAACAAAACATTTTAATAATTATATTTAAAACTAATTTAAAAATAGTTATTGCTTTTTAATTTTAAATAGTTATAAAAGCTATTATTTAATATAATTTAACAAATATTATTAGTTTAACAATATTATTATGTTTTATATGTTTGCTTATTTATTATATAAGCTTTAGCTTTTTAATTTAGTTTTTTTTAATGTTTTAAAATAATATTATAATAAATATATTAAAAATTTAATATAACGCTATTAAACTTATATTAAAAAACATAACTTTTTTATAAGTTTTATATATGTATTTATATATATATTTATTAAATAAAACATTTAATTAAGTTTTAAAACAGCTAAAATTATGTTTTTAAATATAAATAAAGTTATATTTGCATTAAATATTTAAAAAACAAATAAAATACTGTTTTTAAACTTTAAACTTTAAACTATTATTTTAATTTTAAATTTTAAAAACGTTTATTATTATATTAAAAACTAAACAGTAATTAACTTTTATTAAAACTAAAATTAAAAATTATTTTTTAAGCTTATTAATTAAAATTTTAAATTTTATTAACTTAATTATAAAAGTTATATAAAAGTTAATATATAAAAATATTTTTTTGTAACAAAAAAACAAAAAGCTTTATAAAACTAATTATATTTTAAACAAGCGTTATAAAATTAAAAACAAATAACGCATTTTTTAGTTAACCGGATTATTTAATTAACTAAATTATTTTTTATACGCTTTATACGCATATTTAAAAATAACTTAATAACTATTTGTATAATTAATATTAGCTATTTAGATTTTGATTTATTAAACATTTTTATATTGTTTTAACAAATTTACACATTATAACTAAGTTTGCTGCAAACTTTATAGCGTTTAACGTAAGTTTTTTTTTTTTTATATAACAACTACTTTAACAATTTTTACAATTTACTTATTTAGCAATATTTTTTGCAGCTTATAAATTTTTTGCTTTTTTTATAGTAAAAAACTTTTTATTTTATAATCAAGTTTTTTTTATATAATAGTAACAGCTTAGCTAATAATTTGCTGTTTAAAAAGTTGCAACTTTTTTTTTTAATAACGTAAAACAATATATAACGTTAATTATATTACGCGTAATTTAGCTTAACCTTTATATAATAGTTGTAAAAAAGCTATTTTAATACTATATAATTTTTTGTTTAATATATTAAAATAAAAAATTTGTTTTTGCAAAGTTATTTAAAGTAATATAATAATTAAGCAATTAAAAAATTAAAAATTTAATTTGCAACGTAATTAAATAATAATTTAGCTAATTAATAATATATTTTAAGTTATATAATAATAATTCTGCTTTTTTAAATCTTTTTTATACGTTGTTTAATGTTATTAATTTATTAAACGTATAAAAAAACGTAACGTATAACATAAGTTATTAAAACATATAAGCTACTAAGACATTTTTTTAATTTTTATATATATATTTTTAAAACATTAATTATTTAACAACTAATAATGTTGCTATTATACAAAAAAATATAAAGTTTATATTATAAGCTATATAATATAATTTAAAATTATTCATTTAGCATGCTATAACTATATATAATATTTCTTATATAATACTTTATACGCAATAGCAAAGTTATTTAACAAAAGCAATTATATTAAGCGCTAAATAAAATTTAATAAAATTTAAAAAGCAAACTATTATATAATATATAATAAATTTAGTTTTGCAATTGTTTTTGCTTTAATTAAATAGTATTAAAAATATAGCTAATTTTTTTTTACATATATATAATATAACTACAGTTAGCATTAACTAAGCTTTAAACTTTATATAATAACAACTTATTTTTTATTTATATTTTAATCGAAAAATTAATTATTAGCAAGTTTTTTATAAAAATTTTAATATATATTAAAAATAGTTTAAGCTTATATAACTTATAATAACAAAATTTAAAATTATTAAAAAAAATATTTATAATTTTAATAAAATTAGTTTTATAATAAGCAAAACATTGTTTAAAATAGTTGTTATAACTTTTAGCCGGCATAAATAACTAAAAGTTATATATTAAAACAATTAAAAATAATTGTTTATTATTTAAAGTGTTAAATTATACAATTATATAATTTTGCTATATATTATTTTAGTAAAAAAAAATTATTTTTTATTATAATATAAAAACAGCAAATTATTATTTAATTAAGTTATTATAATAACAAAAACGGCTAAATAATAAATAAACAAAGTTTTAATTAAATTTAATATTTTAATAAATATATTGCGTGTTATATAAAAAATATTTATTGCTTACTAATTTTTAACAGTTATAAAAGCTATTATTTTATTAAATTTAAGTTATATATTAAAAATTATAATATTATTATTTTTTGTATGCTTTTTTATTTATTGCATTATTTTTAGCTTTTTAATATTAATTGTTTTAGCTTATTAAAACATATATATGCAAAAAAAATTAACAAATTAGCATAAATATATATTATACATATTAAAAAAAAGATTTTTTTGCAGCGTTTTATTAAGCGTATAACCCATAACACAAGCTAGTTTCGCACACAAGCAAGTTTCGCACTTTTTTTGGAGTACCCTGTAAGCTAATTTTCTATGTAAAAGTACTTATACCACTTTTTAATAACTCCGCGAAAATAGGTTGTACAACAAAATAATTGGTACTATTTGATTCGTAATGAAATAATGAATCTAATATTATTTTTTTTTATTTTCTAGCTATTTTATTTGGGCGTATAGCTTCAAAAAACAAATTTGCAGGAATTATTTTAGCGTAGTTTCTAATAACGCCTTAAATAAAATAGTTAGAAAATAAAAGAAAATACTATTAAATTTGTTATTTCGTTACGAATTTAATAGTACTAATTATTTTGTTGTACAACCTATTTTCGCGGAGTTATTAAAAAGTGGTATAAGTACTTTTACATAGAAAATTAGCTTACGAGGTACTCTAAAAAAAGTGCAAAACTTGCTTGTGTGCGAAACTAGCTTGTGTTATGGGTTAAAACATTTATAATTAAATTAAACATTTAAAAAAGTTTTTAAAGCACTAAATTAGTTTTATATAATTTAAATTATATAATTTTATAGCTTAAAACAAAATTATTAACTAAAACATTATTTAAATTATTATTATTAGCTAAAAAATATTTATTTTTTTAAAAATTATTAACTTTATATAATATTAAAATAGCTTATTAAAAACTATTTTAAAAACTATTAACTAAGTTATAAAAAATATAATATTATTTGTATATAAAGTTTAATTATTAAAAAAAAAAAACGTAGTACTTTAAATAGCAAACTATAAATTTAGTTAATACTGCTATATAAAAAACAAACGTATTTAAAATAAAAAGTTCTTTATTATATAATAAAAACAAAAATTTAAAACTAAACAAGCTATTAAAATGCAGATTTTAAATAAAATATATATAAATAGTTGTTATATAAAAGTTAGTGCAGCACGCATACAAAAATATAAAACATATAGCAAGCTTAAACATAATGCGCAAACTTGTTAAAATGCTATAAAAACATTTAGCAATAATATATTTAATTAAATTTAATTAATTTAATATGTTATAATTAAATTATTTAATTTATACGTATAAAAATGCAAAAAAGTGTTTTAATAGCTTATATGTTTTAGTAGCTTGTATTATACGTTATAGCTATTAAATATTAAAATTTGCTAAATTATATATTAACGTACTACATAAGTAAACGGTTTGCGCAAGTTAAGCAGTCTAGTTTTTATACTTTTGTACACACTATTTTTTATTACTATTTTTATTATTACTAACAATAGCGCATACTGCAAAAAAAGCAAACTTACAGCTTGTATTATAAGCTTTTTAAAATAACTTAAAATTATTTTTTACTTTTATAACAAAAATTTATAGCGTTTTTTATATAATATTAAGCTATTAATAATATAGTTGCAAGCTAAAACAAAATTTATTTTTTTTTGTATAAAAATTAACTAACTTTAAAAAAAATATTATTGTACAATATATAATTAATCTAAATTTGCAATTGTTTTTTTTTCGGTTAAACAGTATTAAAAATATAGCTAACTAATTGCTATATGTATATAATATACTTAAAGTTAACGTTAACTAAGCTTTAAACTTTATATAATAATAACTAAGCTTTTAAACGTGTTTTAATTACAAAATCGATTATTAACAAGTTTTTTATAAAAATTTTAACGCGTATTAAAAGTAGTTTAGCTTTATATAAAACATAAAACAAAAATACAGTATAATAAAAAAAAATATTTATAACTTTAATAAAACTAACTTTATTATAAGCAAACTATTGTTTAAAATAGTTGTTATAACGTTTAATTAACATAAAAAACTAAAATTTAGTTAACAAAGCAATTATAATTAGTTAAATGTATTTTAAAGTATTAATTTGTACAAATATGCAGTTTTGTTATATATTATTTTAGCAAGCAAAACTTATTTGTTGTTTTAATATATAAACAGCTAATTATTTAGCAATTAAAAAATTGCAACTACTAAAAACAGCTAAACAATAAACAAGCAAGGTTTAAATTAAATTAAACATTTTAATAAACATATAGCTAGTTGTATAATAAATAGTTATTACTTATTAATTTTTAACAGCTATAAAAGCTACTATTTTATAAAATTCAAGCTATATTATAAAAACTATAACATTATTACACTTTATATGCTTGCTTATTTGTTGCATTAGCTTTAGCTTATTAAAACGCGCATATAACAAAGAAATTACTAATTTAATTTAAGCTTATATTATTTATATTGCAAAAAAAGATTTTTTTGCTGCGTTTTATAAAGCGTACAAAGCTTTTATAACTAAATTAAACATTTAAACAAGTTTTAAAAAAACTAGACTTGTTTTATGCAACTTAAATTATATAATTTTGTAGCTAAAAGTTAAATTGCTAACTAAAACATTTTTGCAGTTGTTAAACAAGCTTTTGCTTGTTTAGCATTTAAAAACTTTTTAAAACGTAATAAAAACGCAATCGCAAGCTTAATATATAAAAAAAAAAGTTATATAATATTAAAATAGCTTGCTAACTAATATCTTGTTTACAATTAACTAAATTATAAAAAATATAACGCTGTTTATATATTAAGCCGCATTATTAAAAAAAAAAGATTATAACATTATAAAAAGCAAATAAAATGCTTAGCTAATATTGTTATACAAAAAAAAAACGTATATAAAAAAACAAATTATTTATTATATAAAAAAAATAAGATTTTAAAACTAAACGAGCTGTTAAAAACCAAATAACAAAAAAAATGCAAGCAAGTAATTGTTATACAAAAGAGAAAGCAGTGCGCTAACAGCGTTATAAAACATGCAGCAAGCCCGGGCATAATGCGCGCACTTGTTAAAACAATATAAAATTATTTAATAAAAATAATTCTAATTAGTTTTAATTAATTTTTTATGTTATAGTTAAATTATTTAAGTTATACGTATAAAAGTGCAAAAACTAAACCGTTTAATTTGTATAAACCGTTTACTTGTATAGCACGTTAATTATATTATTAAAACTAAATTTTTTATTGCGTTTAAAAAAGCATTTTAAATAGCTTTTACAAAATTAAATTTTTTAAAAAGCTTTAAAAAGTTAAAGTTAATGTTATATAACTTTTAAGCAGTAATTTTAAAGCTAAATATATAAATAAAAACGTTGTTGCTAATTTTAAAAGCTTTTAATTTTTTTATACTTTAAATTTTTTAAACGCTAAAAACTTTAACTAAAACAATTATATAGTTAACTTTTATAAAAAAGTAAATTTTTAAACATTAAAAAAGCTTTTTAACTAAAATTTATATTACTATTAACTAGCTATTAAAAACAAATTAAATATTAGCATATTAACTTATTTTTGTAAGCAAAAAGATTTAAACTTTTTGCAAAGCAAATAAAGCTTTTAGCAAGCGCTAAAAAAGCAAAAAAAAAACGTTTACAAAATAAAAAAAACTTTATTATAAAAAATGCAATAAATTATATTGTTTAAAAAAAAGCATAAAAGTTAGTACAAGCAAAAAAGCTAAAAAATTGTAATAATAATAAACTAAGTGCGCTGTGCTAACAACAATGTAAACAATATAGTAACGCCGGCTATAATTTAAAAACTTGTAAAAAAAATGTAAAATTAAGTACAAATTTAAAATCTAATTAATTGTAAAGTTATTAATAATTAAAAATAAAAAAGTAGTAAAAAGTAAACAACTTGTTTAAATAAACAACTTGCTTATAAACTATGTTAATTAGTTTTATTTTTATAAAGTATAAGCTTTTTATATAAATTAGTTTATTTATAAATAAAAAACATTATATAATTTATATAACTAAAAAAAAAGTTAATATTTAATAAAAAATGTTATAAAAAATATTATGTAAATATATTAAATTATTATTAAAAATTTTATTTTTTTATAATTAATTTTAAAAACTTAATTATAAGCTTAAATTAAACCATAAAATAAAAAAAAACTAATGCTAAATATAAAAAAAACTTTTTATATTTTTATAATATTTTTTTTTATATATTTTTTAAATAGCTTAAACAAAACATTTATTTTTTTTATTTATTATGTAACTTTTAGCCCTTATAATTAGCTGCAGCTTGTTTTTTAGTTTAGCTTTTTATTTGGTTTATAATTGTGCTAAGTTTTTTTTTTAAGCTGTTTTTTTGTTAGTTTATAACATATAACTTATAAAGTAGTAATTATATTATATTTAATTTTAAAAAATTGTAAGCTTTACTATTTTTTTTTTAAATTAAAATTTTAGTTTAACGTATTTTACAAGCTAGTTTTGCATACAAGCAAGTTTCGCATTTTTTTTTAGCATACTTTATAAGCCAATTTATTTGTAAAAATACTTACTCTCTTTATTATAACTTCGTAAAAAAACATTGTACAACAAAATAATTGGTACTATTAAATTCGTAATAAAATAGCAAATTTAATACTATTTTCTTTTCTTTTTTAGCTATTTTATTTAAGCGTATAGCTTTAAAAAACAAATTTAGAAAAATTATTTTAACGTAGTTTTTAATAACGCTTTAAATAAAATAGTTAGAAAATAAAAAAAAGTATTATTAAATTTGCTACTTTATTGTAAATCTAATAGTACTAATTATTTTGTTGTACAATATTTTTTTATAAAGTTATTAAAAAGTAAAATAAATATTTTTACATATAAATTAGCTTATAAAGTACGCTAAAAAAAAGTGTAAAACTTGCTTGTATATAAAACTAGCTTGTAAAATGCGTTATATAATATTTTTATTAAAAAAAACGTTAAAAAAAATTTTAAATTTTAAATTTGTTTTATTAAGCGTTTATTTAATAAATTTGCTAAATTAGTTTAAATTTTAACAATAGTTTATTATAATTTAAATTAAGCTGTTTTAGCATATAAAAAACTAAAAACTTTTTATTTTAAACTTAATAAAAATAATAATATTTATGATATGCGTTATGGAGTCAAGGGTCTGACTTACGTCAGCCAGACAGTTAGGGATATACTAGATATTGCTGTCCAATAGCTTAGAGATAGATGATAGTTAATACATTAATGATTTCCCATACTGATAATGACCTACCAATTCTGGTAGCTAGGCGATTGTTTGATTTCAATTGCACCATACACACACACCATACCATGACAACGAAGATCTAGACGACAAGACGACAGTATCCTTTTCACAGTATCCTTTCGCAGCCGCGCGTCTACCGGATCAAGAACACACCCGTCAGAAAACACATCTCCTAAACCCCTTTTTTTCTCCCTTTCCCTTTCCTTTAGACGCCCATTATATCACAGCTTACTATCACAAAGACCCCGTGGTTCGGCTTCACAAGACGGATTTTCCCGGACGAAATTACGAATCCTATACACCTTTTCTCATATACGCCCTCCCTCATCTCGGAATACCCTTATCCCACGTCCCAGAGACCCAAGGCGCCAGAATCCCATCACCAGGTGGGAGGCAACTTCCAGATTTCACAATTGTCACAATTGCCTCGGATCATGCCAACACGTCATCGGAGTTCTGTTATAACCTGCTCACTCGGACCATCTGACGTCACCCCAAACCTAGTTCACGCCTCCTGAATACGGCTTGCCAGCACTCTGATGCAGTTTGCTCAAACCTAAAGACGTATGGCGTGATGGATGGCGTCAGCCGAGCTCAACAAATCTCAGATTGTTGGGCCATACTAAACTTTTTGGAAGACATTGACAACCAGTACATCCCATGGGTCAGAGACACAGACTATACCACAGTTACCCTTATCTAACAGGCTACAGATCGGTTCCCTCAAACCGGCAAAGTCAGGGCAACAGGGAGATCTACTAGATCCCACTCAAATCTTCCCCCCTATCCCCCAGAATGGAAGGTAGACAAATGGGCCTTCATTCATCATCGTGACAGTGCGTACCGCTTTGCACAGGACATAGTGTCAGAGGAATCACGTCCGACGGATACCAGGACAACAGAGGAGACACACATACACAACCCCTTACCTATCCCAGATCTATCAGAACCCGGCCCAAGTGACTGGCAGAGAGCGATCCGTACTATACACGAAAGGATCCAGGCAGGCGTCGAAACGTTCAGAGAGACCAAGGCTCCATCTCCCGGATCCGAGCCAGACAATAGGAATCTCGTATCCCCAACACCTAACATAGAACCACTTACTCCGACAGCACCTAGAACGCACAGATTCAGGCACGGCATAGACCAGACATCACCGGATAGAGAACCAGTCCAGACATCAGCATCGTCAGACCATCTATTCACCCCAGCAAGGAGACAGCAGGCATCCAACCCAAATTCCCCAGTTATACATAACCCATCCCCAAGCCCAGAGCAGACACCAGATTAGGAGGAAGACGAGATGGCGGAGAATCCAGGAATCCCGGTCAACCCGGCCGGAAATATTGACATGGCAAACCTGATTCAAAATTTCACTAACGCCCTTGCAGCATTTGCTGAGGGACAGCGGGCTCAAGCCACACTGATAAACACGCAGAACTCAACAGGCGGATGGAAACTACAGCATGTTGGGTTTTTCAATCCGACGCTGGACGCGTTATTCGGCATCGGAGACCACGGACAAGTTGGATCGGAAGTCCACTGGCGAAATGTATACTTGTTCGTGGACAGCGTTAAAGAATACTCGAAAGACGAAAAGCGGAAAGAGATTATTTAGAGAGATTTTTCCCAACTGCTGCGAGGGTCAGCCCAAGCATGGTGGGCAGGAGAATGCTCTGACGAATCGAGACAGGAAATGCTGAACGACAACGCAAAGGCGCTGACAAAACTGACGGAAAGGTTCAAGATGCCAGTAGCCAACGCGTTGGCCGAGTTGCGTAAACCAGAGAACCAATTCGGCATACAACAGATGGAAGCCGGAAAGTCGATCCGAAATTGGGCTGCCGATATGATTAGACTATGCAGAGCTGCCAACCGGAAGACATCCGTCGAACAGATGTCAGAGATATACAACATGATTTACCCCGCATTGCAACAACTTATCATCAAGCCCGGAGACAACCCCGGTTATCGTTTGGACGATTTTTTGGCCCATATTGAGGAGAAGGCGGAGGCGCATAAAGGCACGGTAACCAGTCTACCAAAGCCGACGATCAACCAGATGTTGATGGGACACCAGAATGCACTGATCCCATCCCCAAGTTATTTGGCAAGCGGAAACCAGAATGACGAGACGACAGAGGTACGACGCCCGGAAGGCGACGAGCCAGGAGAAACCCAGGGGTACTGGGGCTGGCCAGGCCAGTACCGAGGCAGAGGCCAGTATCGAGGAAACCGGTCGCGCGGAAACCCGTTCCGCGGAGGATCTTTTAGACCAAATCAGACAGGCGACCGATATGCTCCCGGCCAGAACCAAGGACGATCTTCCCAATGGACCAGACGCGGAAGAGCCGGCCGATATTCGGGATACGGCAGAGGACAGTTTCCAAACCGCTACGGACAACGACGTTGATGGGCCCGATGGATCAAACCGGGCGATGACGAGACACGAGGAAGATACTTCTAGAATCAGTATTACCTGGCAGAAGACGACGAGAACAAGGAAGAGAAGGAGGCCAATCTGAGGGATGATGGCTATTTTTTGTTGGAAGAATTCTCCGAGAACGACGATGAGGGTCACTATCAGGACAGCTATGAGGTAGACAATGAACACATCTTTAACTATCTGCCACGCCCTAACCCAGTAGCCACAGAAGCACGGAGAACGTGTTGCAAGTGCGGCAAAATTTTCTCCTCTAGAAATAAATGTATGGATCACGTGTACGAAAACTCTTGTACAACAAGTACGACGCAATCACAAAATGCCAGCAAGACACAGACACAAAGCGTGAATGATCAGACGCGGGACGGAGATGAGGCACAAAGGACCCCAGAGACAAGCACGGAAGCGGGATACTGGACGACAGAAATACAACAACAAACGCAGACGGAAACCGGACAAGCAAACAGCCATGCCATCCCGATAATACACGCAAAACCTTGTATAAATCCTAGCCACCAAGGGGACATGAGATATACATACGCCAAGATAGGCGTCAGATTCCGCGGCGAAACAAGGGGACACAAGATATGTGCCGATTTCGGAGCTTCAAATCACATGGTGGATCGCAAGTGGCTGGAAGAGTTCTGCCCAGATTACTATACGAAAGAAAATGACGAGGGACTACCGATGAGAGGAATCGGAGGACTCGTTTATATGACCGAACAGGCGATATTCGACATATACATCCCCGGAACCAAGGACGGGAAGACAGTAGAAGTCAAATGTACGATACAGGCATGGCTGACAGACGGACTGGAGCCAAATCTGTTACTCGGAACCCCATGGTTCGACGAAAACGGAACCATCGTCGACATACCAAATCGGACAATACAAATGCAGTCGGCAGACGGCGCCGAGATAGCAATTACAATCGAACAAAAGACGAAGGCAATCAGACGCAAAGTTACTGTGGCTCGGAATATGGTCATACCTGCTAAAACGTCAATGGCAATCCCGGTGACATACGCCGACTTACCTCGGTGGGACGAACACGGAACCGAGAAAGAGTACAGCTTTATAGCCGAAGGAAGAGGACCGCTGAACGCAATCCTAGACAGCAGATCACTACGACAGATAATATATTTCAATGATTCAGAGAAATCGGTCCGGATCAGACGGAATCAAAGGATCGGAACGATAGAAGATTTGCACTGCGATGGTATGAAGCAGGTTAGCTGGAACAGGATATTAATGATACAAGCATGGACAGCGCAACAAAACAACGTCGAAACAGCAGCATCATATTACACGACGGACTTCGAACTGTCAGACAAAATACTTAATCTCTTCGACCTAAACAAATACTTTACAGCCGAGGCGTGGACAGCAATGGCACAAGATATAGGACAACTACTTCCAAAATGGACCGAAGACGTGAGGAAAGCAGACAGACCTCAAAAACCAGACGACGGACCAACCAAACGAACTCGTCACGGAGTCCATGTGTCAGACAGGAACGCCAAATATACAGCAGAAAAGATACGAATACTGGAAAAATACGACGTCTGGACATCAAAAGGAATTATTAAGCTACCCGAAAATGAAAAGATGCGAGTTGATCTGGTCGACGGTTGGCAGACATAAAAGACCAGGACAAAAGCTTACAAGCTGGGAATCGAAGACCAAGAAGTCTTGGACAAGACCTTCGGCGAACTTTACCAAGAAAACAAAATGGAATGGATGAAGGAACCAACGCCTTTTGGATGCCCAGTGTTCGTGACATGGAGAATGGTAGACGGAAAACGAAAGGGAAGAGTTGTGGTAGATTTGAGATCGCTGAACGACGTCGTAGTCCCAGACATATACCTAATGCCATCGTAAGAAGACATTATCAGAGATATAGTCGGAAAAAAGGTGATCACGGTGCTCGATGCAACGTCATTTTTCTACCAGCTCCCAGTTTACAGCAAGCATCGCAACAGGATGGTCGTCATGTTACCCAGAGGACTCGAAGTGTTAAACGTGGCACTTATGGGATTCAAGAACAGTCCTGCGTACGCCTAGCGATTTATGGACCTGAGGCTGAAAGATTACCGCGCATTTTGCAGAGCATACATAGACGACATCGTAATCTTTAGCAATTCGGAAGAAGAACATTTCCAACATCTGGAAAAAGTACTGCAGCTTTTTGAAAGGATCGGCCTGACGTTATCCCCACAAAAATCCTTCTGCGGCTATTCATCCGTAAAGCTACTGGGACTTGAAGTCGACGGACAAGGGGCGGCAATAACCAAAGTGAAAACGGAAGCGATAAGAAAGATCAAATTCCCACAAAATCTGGGAGATCTGGAAACATATATCGGAATGGCCACATGGCTACGGAGATATGTACCATGGTTCCAGCAGAAAATAGAGCCACTGCAAAAAAGAAAGACGGACATGCTAGCAGAAGGACGGAAGACCGGAGAGATCCCAACAAAGACGGTAACAGGACGTAAGAAATGGACGTCGAGGAGAACATTTGTGCCGACAACAGCGGAACTGGAAAGCTTCCGAATAATTCAGGGAAACCTAGCGGACAACGACTATTTTGCACATTGGGATTACAACAGGCGAGTCTTCCTGAAAATCGACGCATCACGCGAACGAGGATTCGGGGTGATGATTTTTCACCTGCGAGACGAATGGTCCGGAGGACCAATACCTACCGACCAGATACAGCCGATAATGTATTTGAGTAAAGTACTAGCAAAAAAGGAGAAAGGTTACCAGGCAACCGAACTGGAAGTAGCTTGCCTCGTATGGCTTTGTCGCCAGCAAAGACCACAGCTACAATCTTGTCGACACACGATAATGGTGTTGACAGACCACCGAGCCACGAGAGGAATCGTGAGACAGAAGAACTTATCAACAACCGACGTGGTAAAAATGAACCCCAGATTGACGGCAGCATCAGTCTATTTGAATCAATATAACTTGGACGTGAGACATATACCAGGGCGAGTCAACCTGGTGCCGGACGCGCTGTCTCGACTGCCAACGGTGCAGACTACAGAAGACGAGAAGGAAGAGCAAAACCCGGAGAAAAGCGAGCTGGACGACGTGACAGAAGAATTCGGATACACAGCATCAATGGCACTGATGGGCGACGAGTTTAAACATGAACTGGAAGAAGGGTATAAAACAGACAAAAGATTGCGGAAAATCTGGAATGCCCTTGAACATAAAGACAGCATACCGGGAATGAGGTTTAGCAAGATAGACGGCCTTCTATACCACACCCCTACCGGAAGACCGCAAAGACTTGTTATCCCGAAACCATGCACGGGAACCATCCTGGAAATGGTACACGACAATAAAAACCACTTCGGGGAAGCAAGAATGCTGCAAGACCTGGAAGGCTTCTGTATCCGAAAGATGGCAAAGCGCGTACGGGAGTATATTGACCACTGCCCAGATTGTCTCAACAACAAAACCGACCGCAGAAAAGCACCTGGCTTGTTACATCCGATAGAAGCCTACCCCCAACCGTATCACACGGTGACGATGGATTTCATCGTCGGAATGCCAGAAGTACCTGCAGAGGACACCCCGTGGAAGCTGAAAGGATGGCAGACGTACAATTGTATGTTGACAGTAACCTGCAAATTCAGCAAGAAGACGATACTTCTGCCCGGACACGCTAGGTACGAGGCAGCCGACTGGGCTGTGGCACTGGCTCGAATGTTACAGCTCTGCGAATGGGGCATACCGAGAAAATTTATCTCGGACAGGGACCCAAAGTTTATGTCGGAATTCTGGAAGACCCTATTTACCCGCATGGGAACAAAGCTGGGATTTTCGACAGCGTATCATCCACAGACGGACGGACAGTCGGAAAGAAAAAACCAAGACGTAGAAATAGCGATCAGGTATCATTACAGCGGTTCTGACGTCTTATGGGCAGCAATAGTGGTAGCATTGCAGCACAATCTAAACAACTCGAGACAGGCGACGCTCGATAGATCACCAAACGAAATAGTGCTAGGCTTTAAGCCAGCAGATCCAGTTTCGATTATACAGGTTCCTCGACAAGCTGTAGACTACGAAGTGATCCGGCAAATGTATCAGAAGGAAGCTGAAGCAGCCATTGATTTTGCAGCAGCTGACGCTAAGATGAGATACGATAAAAAACATAGGCACGTCGAATTTAACGTCGGGGACGAAGTCTACCTGAAACTGCACAGGGGATATCATCTACCAGGTCGACCAGCCAGAAAATGGTCCCAGCAACGAGTCGGACCGCTGACAGTTGTGAAGCGCGTCGGCGACCTAGCGTACGAGCTAAATTTCCCGCGGCACTGGCGAATCCATAAGGTTATATCAGTCGCTCAACTTACCCCGGGACCAAAGAAGAAAGATCCGTACGGAAGACGGCGACCAGAGCCAGGTCAAGTGTGGGTAGACGGCGACGACGAGGATTGGAAGTCTTACGAGATTGAAAAGCTGCTGCAAAGGAGAATCTCGAAGATGGGGGGCAGACCAATATTGGAATACCTGGTACGGTGGAGAGGATACTCTGCCATTCATGACACTTGGTATCCGAGAGACGTCCTGATGCAGAACGCGGAACAGCTGGTACAAGAATACGATAAAAGGAACAGAATGGGCCTTAACGATCTGAAAGTTAAAAGACTTGAAACCTCTCCGGAGATACCGAAAGAAAAAGATATTAGCGATTGGAAAATGATAGACGTAATACCAACTACGAATATAGAGGTGCAACTGCCACAAGGCAGACAAACCGACAGACAGAAGGTACACTAGCGTGCCTTCCTCCTTCCATTGCCTACCAACCTCGACCTAACACCCTATCTATTACCTACCCAATCTCCAACAACCGTATTACACAGCCCATCTTCAATCTGCACATCGCAAACCTCGCCCCTCACATCTTCAAACGCCATGAGCTGTCGCCTCGATCCAGCGTCGCAAAGATAACACCAAACATATCATCAATCAGGCGTGCCGTCTGAAAAACGACAACTATATATATTTACAACAAAAACCCCGAAGCTGTGGGATACCGGATACATCACAAACCATACACACGCCTCATTTCACATCCGTTATCCCGTTACACACCGATCACGTTATAAACCATACACACAATCTACTATCTTATAACTTTACTGTATCATCTGGCATCTGGCGGAGCTCTACATCATCACAAGGATACCAGGCAGAGGATACATCAAATGGCGAGCACAACTTTCTCCAACCGGCGATTCCCTTTCAAAGGACTCGACTCGCCGGACAGGCGCGCCACGAAAGAATACCGGAAGGCATACGCCAAGGCTCCCGCAGAGTCTAAAGGCTACAATGGTACGTATGCCATAACAGCAAGAGGAACAATCAGACAGACACTGTCTTTCAACGCGCTCGGATTGGATGAAAGACAATATCGGCACTACAAAGAGGATCCTAAAAAATACTGGGAACACGTTATGAGAGACATTTCCCCAAAGCCTTGGTTGAACTACCGTAAGGTCGCGAGACATCTGGCCGGATGCAATCCAGATGGTAAACCATCTAATAACGCAGCATGGCAGACGGGTATCAGATGGCTAACAAAAGCCACCGACGCAGCCAGAGCAACCAACTGGAAGGACGACGCAGAAATAGTTATCGAGGCCATCGACGAGGAGTTGCTGGAGGCGATCAGAATTGCCGGAGATGCCAAGCTCGGACTTGGAACAATGCCTCATACAGTGCTGACAAAGGCACAAGACGGCGGACTTCAGTGGATGCTACACGATCCTCGAGACAGGGTCATACCGAAGTGCTGGGAATGGTTTGCAAAGAAGCACGGGTTCCAGTACGCGGAAGCCTTACCAACCATGGCGACAAGACCTTTGAATCTGCCAGAACCAATGGCGGTTGACGAACCAGAGATGCAGGCAGCTGTCCCGACGCGAGCAGTTGCCCCAATGCAGGCAGTCATCCCGACGCAGACAGCCGTCTTGACACAGGAACCTGTTAAGCAGCCAACCGACACAGAGAAGTTTGTTTATATTAGACCCGAGGCAGCAACGCGAGCGGAGAAACTGAGGATATATGAGAACGAGCCGATCGACAATCTGGCAGACCCTATTAAAGGGGTAGCCCTTGAGCGACCCGATCACGTTGATTGCGACTGGGATCTATGGTGCGTCATAGACAAGAACAGCAACTCCTTGGTTAAGGCACTGGAAAGATGCATCAGGAAGCTGCCAGATCGTATGCATGCAGATATGAAAAAGATGATGAAACAGGCACTATTCGAAGGTCCCATCGAGGGACACGTGGCTACCATGATCGACGACGCATTCCATAAGGCAGGAATTGCAACCAGGCAGGAGATGCGTCAAACCATTACAGACATTATCAAACAGCAACAACAAGCGATAGCCAAAAACCAACACGAAGCTATTAAAACGATCGTCAGACAGTGTCAAAATGAACACAACATAGGACTCCAAGACCAAATCGAGGTGCTGACAACTAGAGTCGAGTCCCTTGACGAAGAGCTGAAAGCGTTAAAACTACAATGCGCTAACCAGCAACAATCTCTTTCGCTTGCACAATTTTATCAACCAGCTTCGCCCCTGCAACCTTACCAATCAAACCAACAACTACACTTCTTTGACGGGGCAAGTAACTGAAACTTGAGTTGAAAGCCCATCCTTTTCATTCCATCTGGCGATTCAGATTTTTATATCAGACACCAGACGGTTTTAATTGGCGATTGGACACCAGACGTTGGCTCTTACTTGAATCGCAAATACTAAGTTGGCTCCTACTTTACACATGCTGTCTCTGTGGCACATGGACTTGGGACTGGCAGGTCTTCATACAGTTGGCAGACGAAGACAATGCTCTGTCATCTTTTCATACCCGTTACGCATTTTCAAACCGTTATCTTTGCCTGTTCTCTTTCTACTCTTTGAGAACGCAAACGCATTACATCTCGCGTCGCTTCTCGGCACGTCTTTGCGATCCCGTACGGTATCTACCAGACGCTTTCAGAGTCTCGTCTTCTATCTTTGTCCTTTTACAAATGAAAGCCCTTTCGATGACTTGGGGAACGGTCACCCCTCTTGCCAGAGACAGTATCATAGGTCTTTTCGAAACAACATGCTTTGTCCACGCACGGTTCGGCCTTTCCATCCGTCAACACCGTCTTATGCTGGGCGTCTTATGCTGGCTGCTTTCTTCATGGCGCCGGCCTTCAGTCTTCACTTCGGTTTTTCAGTTTTCAGTCACCAGTCCTTCGATTTCGGGTCTTCGGTCTTTAGTCGGTGCTCAGAATGAGGACATTCTGCTTTTTCGCGGGGGGGGCAGAATTGATATGCGTTATGGAGTCAAGGGTCTGACTTACGTCAGCCAGACAGTTAGGGATATACTAGATATTGCTGTCCAATAGCTTAGAGATAGATGATAGTTAATACATTAATGATTTCCCATACTGATAATGACCTACCAATTTATTAACCTATTTTTTAGTTTAATAGCTTTGTTTAAAAGCTTAAACAATTTAAAAACAAATAGTTTTAAATTTTTTAAAGCTAACGCATCCCACAAGCTAGTTTCGCACACAAGCAAGTTTCGCACTTTTCTTGGCGTACCCTGTAGGCCACTTTATATGCAGGGGTACTTAC
>MU377387.1:0-19280 GCA_022495195.1 Xylaria digitata
TTGGTCGATTTATTTAAAAGCGCACGGACGTTTTTTGTATGTATTTCGGGGTGGCCCATTTAATTAGGTGGCCAAGTCAAGTGGGAGATGCGTTACATTATATAATTAATTTTTTTTAAATTTTGTTAATTAACATGTTTTTAAACACGTTTTTTGTTTTAAAAACATTTTATTATTTTAGCAGCGCAAAGTTGTACAAAAAATATTATAAATTTTAATAGCGCGTTATATAAATAAATTTAAGTTTTGTTTTAACGCTTAAAATGCAAGCTGCATATTTTTGTGTTTATATATGCGTCGCATTATTAGTTGTTAAAAAAATAAAAAATAAAAAAAATACGTATAAAAATGCAGAAACGTAGGCCACTTGCCCGTCCAAGTTACTTGCCCATCCGGTACGTTATATAAAAATCGTTATTTGATTTTTTAATAACTTTACAAATATTATAGCTATTAAAGTGCAGTTTAAAATTCTAAACTAATAACTTTATAAAGAATTCAAAAATACTTTTTTCAATTTTTTAGCTATTTTATTTATAGCTATATTAAAAACCATGCTAAAATTTTAGCGTAGTTTTTTGTAAAGCTTTAAATAAAATAATAGTAAAATAATAAAAAATATTTTTTAATTTTTTATTAAGTTATTAGTTTAGAATTTTAAACTATACTTTAATAGCTATAATATTTGTAAAGTTATTAAATAATTAAATAACGATTTTTATATAAGTTTTAAGGGTGGCCTATTTAATTAAGTGGCTAAGTTAAGTGGGAAATGCGTTATAGCTAATATGTTTAGTTTTTTTACTTTATAAATATAAAATTTATACAATTAAAACGTGTTAAATTAAAAAATAACAAATATTTAAAAACTTTTTAAACAATAATTTTTAACTTAAATTACTAATAAATGTATTTTTAGCAAAAGAATTGTTTAAATTGCTTAATTAACTACTTTAAAATGTAATTTTAGTTAATAAATTAGTGTTATAAAAAGTGGAAATAAAGGTGGCTAGGTATTAATAGGTTATTTACTATGTTACTACTAGTGGCAGTTGTAATTAGCTAAAAAATAGTGTGGGAAAGTACGGATAAGGTAAATATATACCTTTTACAATGGTTACCTTGTTAATTAAACCATACTTTTTATAATATTAATGGCCACTTTATTGCTTAACAATAGCAGATTTAGGGTTGCTTTTTTAGTAGTGTAAACGGTTAAGTCACCAGTATTAAGTTATTTACCTGCGGGCAAACCTTGCTTTTAGGGTTGGTAATTAGTATTACTAAAACACCATTTTAATACCTTGTAATACTAGTGTAGTACATAAAATAACTTTTAAATAAAAATAGCTATAAATAGGTATAAAACCCCATTTTAAAGCTATTTTTAAAAGGAATTTAATAATATAACTTTTATTAATTAAAAGTGGGTTTTTCATTAATAATTGCTAATTAATAATAAAAGTAGTAAATTAGTATTAAAAAAATATTATAAAAGTATTACAAGTAATTATATGTTTAAAACCTACTTTTAACTAATAAAAGTTATACTATTAAATTCCTTTTAAAAAAGGCTTTAAAATAATATATTTTATTTATTTATATTTAATTTCTTTATAAAGTTATTTAAAAATCTTTAAAATAAAAAAATATTAACATTACTTATAAGTTAATAACGCACTTTTTAGCACTTTTTATGCGTTAACTTAAATAACTTAATTATAACACTTGCAAATTAATTAAATTAATTATAATTTTTTTTTTAAATATTTATATTTTTATTTAATAAGTTTTTATATTATGTTTAAGCTTATTATAAATATTATAACATTATTAACTTATTTATACTTTTTTTATTAAATAATTATTTTTAGCTTTATTATTTAATTTAACTACTTTATTGTTTTTAAATTTTTATAAAACTTAAGCGTTAGTTATAATAAAAAGTTTTTTATTTTATAACTGTTTGTTTTTAGTTTTGTAACGCTTGCTTAAAATATAATTAATTTTATAAAGCTTTTTATTTTTTTGCTGCAAAAAAGCATTTTTATATATTAACTTTTGCATAGCTTTTATAATTAAATTAATAAAATTTAAATTTTTTGTTAGCAAGCTTAAAAAATAATTTTTAACTGTAGTTTTAATAAAAGTTTATTACTGTTTAGTTTTTAATATAATAATAAACGTTTTTAAAATTTAAAATTAAAATAATAGTTTAAAGTTTAAAAAAGGTATTTTATTTGTTTTTTAAATATTTAACGCAAATATAACTTTATTTATATTTAAAAGCATAATTTTAGCTGCTTTAAAACTTAATTAAATATTTTGTTTAATAAATATATATATAAATATATACGCAAAGCTTGCAAAAAAGTTTTGCTTTTTAATATAAGTTTAATAGCGCTATATTAAACTTTTAATATATTTATTATAACGTTGTTTTAAAATATTAAAAAGAACTAAATTAAAAAGCTAAAGTTTATATAACAAATAAACAAGTATATAAAACGTAATAATATTATTAAACTAGTAATATTTTTTTAAATTATATTAAATTATAGCTTTTATAACTATTTAAAATTAAAAAACGATAATTATTAAAATGTTTTGTTTAATTAACGCTTATATTATTATTAGTTTAGCTGTTATTTAAAAAGTTTACAACTTAGTTTAACAATAAAATAGTATTGCAATATTAAAACGCAAAATAAACTTTGTTTAAAAAAATAATATATAGCAGCACTGCTTAATTTTAAGAATTAATAGCTTAATTTATATTAACTTATTTTTTATTTTTAAACTTAGCTTGTTAAAAACGTTTACGTTTTTTAAAGCTTATAATAACTATTTTAATAATTATTTTGCTTATTAAAAACTTTGTTTTATTAAAGTTATAAATATTTTTAACTTATATACTATATTTGTTAATTATACGTTTTATAAAGCTAAACTATTTGTAATAACTTATAAAATTTTTATTAAAAGCTTGCTAGTAATTAATTTAGCAGTTATAACGCGTTTAAAAGTTAAATTATTATTATATAAAGTTTAAAGCTTAGTTAACGCTAATTTTTAACGCGTTATATTTACGTTAAAAAATATTAGTTATTTTTTAAATATAATAAAGCTAAAGTAAAAACGTTTACATATTTAGCTTAAAAATACGTTTAACAATAATTTTTTTTAAACATTATTAAATTTTGCTTTATAATGTTTATAACATAATAAAGCGTGTTATTATTGATTTTTTGTTTTAATATACAGTTAAAAACATTATAAATATAAGCAAGCTTGCAAAAAAAAAGTTTAAGGTTACATTTTTTAGCTTGAATTGTTAGCTGCAAATTAGCTTTTTTAAATTTTTAAACTATTATATTGTTATAAAATAATATATAAATAAAGTAGAAAAATAAAAGGTTGGTAAAAAGTGCGTTACTAACTTGTGGTGCATTACTAACTTGTAAGTAATGTTAGTAGTAACTAATTTGCTAACCCTGCTTGCTTTATAAAACCTGCGTTAAAACTCCTTAGTATTTTGCACAAAACATGTTAAGTAAAAAAGGACTTTGCGTTTTAAAAAATCTAATTCTATTACTTGCAAAGGCGCTGCATAAAATAGCATTTGTATTATAGTTACTAAAACAGTTAATTGTTATTTTAGGTTAAAACTATAGCGGGTGATGCTTTTACTTATAGAAAGGTGAAAGCGGTAGTACTACCTGTTCATCCTGGGTTGTGTGGAGGACGCTAGCGAGGATGCTTACACGTACCTCCTCCTAGATGAGCTAAAAGCGAATACCAATAGCGCTATTAGGAACCGAACCCAACTCACTATTTAGTCAGGCGGTAGGTCTCCCCCTCCCCTCCTTTTTATGGATTTATATAGTGCTGGGGCTACACGTCCTGGCAGTTTGGTTCTCACCCACTATTTTGGCTTTTGCGCTGCATTTGCTAGCAATACCGAACCGCCCTTGTCATGCCATAATAACGCTAATTAAACTAAACAATAAAAAAGATAAACAAAAATACTTATTAATAATTATATAAATAAATAAAAGTGTTTATAAATAATTACAGCTATAAATACTAATAACTTTGTAGCTATATAAGTTACGCCTTTATATTTAGCTGTAAATTTTAATAATATTGTTAAACATATTTTTTATTGTGCTACTATTTTTACTTTTGCTTATAAAAATAGCTTTATAGTTATTTAAGTTAGCTAACTGTTATAATTATACTTTTTAAAAGTTTTAAACTACAACAATAATATAGTTTGCAAACTGTATTACATTAGTTTTTTAGTTTATTTTTTGTTAATATTAAACGTTTTGCTGCGTTAAAAATGCAATAGTTTCGTTTTTTTTTTTACTTTTATTTGCTTTTGGTTAAGAATTTTTTGGCGTAATTCTTTATTGTTATTTTGCAGCTTATTGATTTAGTTTTTAAACTAGCTTATTGCTTGTTTTAGCAGCTTTTTTATAGCAAAGGGCTTTGCCTTTATAAAAGACCACGTTTTTAAACAACTTTGCCGATTTATAAGTTGTAGCAAAAGCGCGAGGTCTTTAAAAGGCAATATTAAAAAGGTTTTATTTTAAACAAAAGGGTTAAAAAAATGCATGTTTTAAAAAAAAGGGGTGGAGCTACAACGGCTTTTTTTTTTAACTGTTTTTTCTTTCGTAATTAAACAGTAAACAAATTTTATAAAGCTAAAAAGCACTTACTAAGTGCTAATGTACGCTAAACGCTAAAAGTTAAGTTAAAATTAGCTACTTTATTTATTAACAAAAATTTTTACATTAAAACCGTTATAAAATATAAAAAATAACATTTAACAAATAATAACTAAGCAAAAAAAGCTTAAACTAACGTTAACTTTTAAAAATATATAGCTTTTAATATAAAATACAGTTAAAATCTTTATAAAACACTAAAATCTTGGTTTATTAACGCTACTTTAAGTTAGTAGTCCCGGTTTTTATTAGTATTTAAAAGTAACCTGCTATGCCGCTTTATATACTTACATCCTTTTTTTATTAAGTAAGCTTTACTATAACTGATTTATTACCTTTGTTAATTAGGCCTTTAATTAAAAAACAATATAAGCATTTTTAAAATGCACTTAAGCTTTTTTTTAATTTTCTAACTGCTTTTTTTATAGCACTTACCTTATGTTTTAGCGCGCACAAGCTATTACATGCCTAGCTTAAAAAAGCTTTGGTTTTATATAACACTGTTTTAATTTTATTTAGCTATAAGCTAACAGTAATAAGCAAGCTATATATAAGTTAGCTTTAAACGTTGTTATAAAGCCAAACCTTTATTTTTTAATGTTTTTATTAAACGTTTAGCTTTTATAACCTTGTTTTTTTAAAATAATAAAAATAACAGCTTGTTAGTTTATTATATTAATGTTTTATAAAGCAAAAAAATTTAAAAAAAGCTTTTTATACTGTTTTTTTTATTAATTGTTTTATTTGCTGTTATTTTGTATATTAAACTTAATAATAGTTTTTAGGTAGGAAATTTAAACGATTTATTATTAGCTTAGCAATAAAAACTGTAAAACGTGGCAATTACAATTAAAAATAGTTTAAAGCTTTAAAAGCTAATAGTATGCTTTTTAAATCTAAGCATTATAAATAAGCAAAACTAGTATTTAAGCTTAATATTAGTTTATTTAAAAATATTGTTAGCTTTACTTATTTCAATTTTTTTATATAATATATTATTTTAAACTTTATTACGTTTTAAAAACTTTTAAAAATAAAAATAAAAAAACTATTTGTTTAAAAAAGATTTAAAATTATAAAAACTACGGTTTTTTTAGTAGTTATGTTAATAATAGTAACAAATGTTTTTAAAAACTAGCTACTTACATACATTTTTAACTTTTTAATACAGTTAGTTATTAGTACTACTAACGTTTTTATAATGTAATAAACTTTTTTTAAGCTGCTTAATGTTAAACTAATAATTATTTTTTTATAAAAACAAAAGTTTATTTAAAAAGTGCTGCGCTTTTTTTTAGTTTGCAGATTTAAACTTTATATTAATTATTTACTTTTTTATACTTATTGTTTTTTGTTTAACTTTGCAAGTTGTTAGCTTTTTAGTTTTTTTTAGTGTACTTAATAAAAACGCGCGTATTATTTAGTTCGTTTAAAAATAGCTGTACGTATAATATTGCTTTTTAATTTAGTTATAAATAATGCAAAAAAATTTTTAGTATGCAGCTTTGTTATAGTTTTTAATAAAACAAAAAATTAATTATTAGCTTTTAAACAAAATAATATTATAGCATGTTTACTTTTAAGTTTTAGTATAAACATAAGCATTTTGTTTAAGCAATAGCTTTAACTGTTATTTATTACGCTAGTTTTAATATTTATTATTATGCTAATTTTTATTTATAAGTAAAACTTTATTATTTTTAATAACGAGCTTACATTTATTAAAATTATTAAAGTTAACTTTATAACCAGTGTTGAAAAATTTTACTAGTAGTAAATTTACTACAGGGTAGTATTACTACTTACTACTGTAGTAATTAGAATTTTTTTTATTTTATATTTAATTAAACTTTAAAAATTTTAATATTAATAAGTATTATTAATTATTATTTAAAAAGAAAATAATCGAATATTCGATTAAATTTTAGAACTTTCGATATTAATAAACATTATTAATTTAAATATTCGATAAATTTCTATAAAGTTCTATGGTTATAAATATACAATATAATTGAAAATAATTAAATATATATTAATAAATTATATATAAATATGTCGTATTTTTTTATGTTAAAACTTTTTTTAATAATAACAATTATAAATAATACAATAATATATTATATTATTATATATTACAAATCTATTTTATTTTTATTATTATTTATATAAATAAATAATAATAATAAATTCCTTGACGGATTATAACAGCAATTTAACTAACCCGTTTTCGGATAAAGAAATTAATTCGAATACTGAATTAATTTATTTATTTAATAACAAAAACAATACCGAAATAAATACTAAAAGTTTGTTTAATTTAAAAGATTATAATAATAAATCTTTTAAATTAAACAATAAAAAAAGTTCGGCTTATATATTAAAAAAAAAAATATTTATTTAAACTTTATTACTTATTAACCCGGAAAAAGATTGCAAAATGCTAGTACAATATACTACATAAGTTTATTTTTATTATATTTTTATTATATTTTTTAAATAAAAACTTTTAAAGTTAAAGGCTTTAAATTTTCGAACTTTGTTAAACATTATATGTTTAAACATAAAAATATTGCTTATAATAAAAAAAGCGAAAAAACGCAAAATAACAATACGTTTATTATTTATTTTTATATTTGTTTTTATTAATTAACTAATTATTAAAATAGAAAACCAAATTATACTACGTTTTTAAAACTTTTTTAATTTATAAACTTAAAAACGACTTTAAAATAATATTATACTTAATACAAATATTAATAATATTATTAATAATAAACTTTTAAGTTTTATTATTAATTAACAAATTATTAAAACATTATTAAAATTACCTTTTTAATAAGCTTTATTTGTTTTTAATAACGAATTAAAAGCTAATATTAAAACTAATAAAAGCTTTTCTATTATTTTTAATATTTAAACTTTGAATTTTTAAACAGCGTATATAAAAGTTATTATTTCTTTTATCGATTTCAATTTTAATTTAACTTATAAATTAATTAAATTTAAAAAAATAACTAACGTACCACACAAGTAAACAGTTCGCACAAGTTAAACAGTCCAGTCTTTATACTTTTGTACGCACCATTTTTTATTACTATTTTTATTACTATTAACAATAATGCGTACTGCAAAAAAAGCAGACTTGCAGCTTATATTATAAGCTTTTCAAAATAACCCAAAATTATTTTTTATTTTTGCAGCAAAAATTTATAGCGTTTTTTATATAACGTTAAGCTGTTAATAATACAGTTGCAAGCTAAAACAAAATTTATTTTCTTTTATACAAAAATTAACTAACTTTAAAAAAAATACTATTGTATAATATATAATTGATTTAAATTTGCAATTGTTTCTTTTTTAGTTAAACAATATTAAAAATATAGCTAACTAACTGCTATATGCACGCAATGCGTTTAAAGTTAGCGTTAACTAGGTTTTAAACTTTATATAATAACAACTAAGTTTTTAAACATGTTTTAATTAAAAAATCGATTACTAACAAGTTTTTTGCAAAAATTTTAACGCGTATTAAAAATAGTTTAGCTTTATATAAAATATAAAACAAAAATACAATATAATAAAAAAAATATTTATAACTTTAACAAAACTAGCTTTATTATAAGCAAGCTATTATTTAAAATAGTTATTATAACGTTTAATTAACGCAAAAAACCAAAATCTAGCTAGCAAAGCAATTGTAATTAATTAAATATATTTTAAAATATTAATTTATATAAATATGCAGTTTTATTATATATTATTTTAGCAAGCAAAACTTACTTATTGTTTTAATATATAAACAGCAAATTATTTAGCAATTAAAAAATTGCAATTATTAAAAATAGCTAAACAATAAACAAACAAATTTTAAATTAAATTAAATATTTTAATAAACATATAGCTAGTTATATAATAAGTAGTTATTGCTTATTAATTTTTAACAGCTATAAAAGCTATTATTTTACAAAATTTAAGCTATATTGCAAAAATTATAACATTATTATATTTTATATGCTTGCTTATTTGTTGCATTAGCTTTATCTTTTTAATATTAATTGTTTTAGCTTATTAAAACGTATGTATAACAAAAAAATTATTAATTTAATTTAAGCTTATATTACTTATATTGCAAAAAAAAAATTTTTTGCTACGTTTTATAAAGCGTACAAAGCTTTTATAACTAAATTAAACATTTAAGCAAGCTTTAAAAAAATTAAACTTGTTTTATATAACTTAAATTATATAATTTTGCAATTAAAAGTTAAATTGCTAACTAAAACATTTTTGCAGTTATTAAACAAGCTTTTGCTTATTTAATATTTAAAAACTTTTTAAAACGTAATAAAAATGCAATTATAAGCTTAATATATAAAAAAAAAAGCTGTACAATATTAAAATAGCTTGCTAACTAATATTTTGTTTACAATTAACTAAATTATAAAAAATATAATGCTGCTTATATATTAAGCTGTATTATTAAAAAAAAGATTACAACATTATAAAAAGCAAATAAAATGCTTAGCTAACATTATTATATAAAAAAAAAACGTATATAAAAAAACGAATTATTTATTATACGAAAAAAACAAAATTTTAAAACTAAGCAAGCTATTAAAAACTAAATAACAAAAAAAATATAGGCAAATAATTATTATACAAAAAAAAAGCAGCGCGCTAACAGCGTTATAAAACATATAGCAAGCCTAAGCATAATGCGCGCACTTGTTAAAACAATATAAAATTATTTAATAAAAATAATTCCGATTAGTTTTAATTAATTTTTTATGTTGTAGTTAAATTATTTAAGTTGTATATATAAAAGTGCGAAAACCGGACTGTTTAACTTGTGCAAACCGTTTACTTGTGTGGCACGTTAACTGTTATACTAGTTTAAATATATTTAATTGATTTTTAAATATATTAAAACCTTATTTAAATATTACTTTAAGTAATATTTTTAGGTATGTTTTTATTTTGAAACTATTATTTTTATATTTATTTATTAACTTTTTATAATATTACCCGAAACAACGTTTAAAATAATATAACGTTTTTAAAATCTTTTAAATAAAATTATTCAAATTTTATACATAAAGACTTTAATAACAATATTTATTATATTTTACATATTATTAATTTAATAGTTTAAAATATATTAAAACAATATATTTTAACTTTAAACAAAGCTAAAAATTTATTTAATTATATAACTAACGGTTTTAATAATTATAAAAATAATCAACATATTAATAAGTTTTATTTTATTTTATTTTATTTTATATATTTATTTACTAATATTATAATTTAGATTTAATGAATCGAATTTAACAAATAGTTGTTTTAACAAAATATATTGCTAAAATTAAAGAATTATTTTTTAAAAAAATCGAAAAAGCAAAGCGAAATCAAGGTTTACAACCTAATTATAATATTAAAAAAATTCCTTTATGTTTTTATTTAATAATTATTAAATAATGCTACTTGTTAAAATTCAACTGTTTAAATGTTAAATACATTTATCGAATTAAAAGAACCCCTTAAATTTGTTTACCGATTTACAGCAAATACTAAATTTAAAAATATATATTCAAATTCCGTAAATTGGTTTACTATTAAACAACTACGGAATTTATTTAATATATTTGTTAAACCATTAGTTAAATTGCAAGCTAAAGTTTATACAACTTTATTTAAATATTTATTATATATTTATAAAATATATATTAATTTAAAAAAGTTTATTTAGTTAAGTTAAAACTAAATCAAAGTAAACCCTATAGTAATAAGTTATTTTTTTATAGTTAAATTAATTTAAATATTTACTAATACTTTATATTAAAAACTAATATTTTTTAATTTAATAAATGCTGTTAATACTAATATTAAAAAATTAAAAAAGTATTTCTTTTGTCGATTAAATAATTTTTTAATAAAAACATATAAGCCTTATATTTTAAATCTTATATTAAATTTCCGTTTTAAAATTACATATTTTAAAAAAAACGGTTTATTATATTTTTATTCAAATATTAAAAAAGATATTACTCGATTATTTAAACTTAAATTTAATTAATAAGTTATTATTATTATTATTATTATTATTATTATTTATTTATTTATTAATATTTATTTAGGTTTTCGAATAATATTTTACCGTTAAATAATAATATTATCGACAAACTTGGTAATTCTTTTACTAAAAATATCAACTATAACTTACCGGATTCTGATTTAAAAAGTGAATTTTTTAAAAATTCGTCTTTAATATCTGTTAAAAAAGAAACAGCTATTTATTTAAAAAAGGAATTATTACCTCAAAAAGTAAGTTTTATTTATTTAATTTACTGTATTTAATTTACTATATTTGATTTATTTTATTTAATTTACTTTATATAAATACTAATAATATAATTATTATAGGTTAATCCTTTAAAATATTGGAAAAATAACGCTTTTCGATTTCTAATATTATTAATTTTAGTTAGAAAATATTTAGTTATTCTAGCAACTTCAGCTTTTATTAAACGGGGTTTTTTTATTACTAGTAATATAATTACTAAAAATAAAAATAAACTTAGTTTAAAAACAGTTCGAGCTTTAATTTTATTAAAAAGTTGGAAATTAACGGATTTAAAAGATTTATTTACTAATAACGACAAGGATTTACAAATAGAAAACGAAAAGGAATAAATTATTTATTATATATTTATAATTTAAATTATAGTTTTTTTTATTTATTAATTTTTTATTATTAAAAATAAAGTTTAAAGTTTATTAATATGTTTAAATAATTAAATATATATATAACCCATAACACAAGCTAGTTTTGCACACAAGCAAGTTTTGCACTTTTTTTGATGTACCCTGTAAGCTAATTTTCTATGCAAAAGTACTTACACCACTTTTTAATAACTCTGCGAAAATAAGTTGTACAACAGAGTAATTAGTACTATTAGATTCGTAATGAAATAACGAATTTAATGGTATTTTTATTTATTTTCTAACTATTTTATTTAAAGCGTTATTAAAAACTACGCTAAAATAATCCCTGCAAATTCGTTTTTTGAAGCTATACGCCAAAATAAAATAGCTACAAAATAAAAGAAAATACCATTAAATTCGTTATTTTATTGCGAATTTAATAGTACTAATTACTCTGTTGTACAACTTATTTTCGCAGAGTTATTAAAAAGTGGTGTAAGTACTTTTGCATAAAAAATTAGCTTACAGGGTACATCAAAAAAAGTGCAAAACTTGCTTGTGTGCAAAACTAGCTTGTGTTATGGGTTATATATAATATTAATAATAATAAAAATTTATTAATAAACATTTATAAATAATTATATATTAATTTAAAATTAAAATAATAATACTACTATAGTAAGTAGTAATAGCACTTATTATACTACTGTAGTATTACTACTTTTTCAACCCTGGTTATAACGTTAAGCGTATTAACTAAAGTGTAAATATAAAAGCAATGCTTTTTTTATAATGCTAAAAAAATTTTATAACTATAATTGTTGTAAAAATTGTTTGCTTTTTTAATTAACGTATTATGCTGTTTAATAGTTTTTATAGCTTAACGTTTTGCTTTTTTTTTGCATTTAATTTTGTAAAATTTTACAATTGCTAAAAAATTTGTTAAAAAGTGTTAAATGTAGCTATTTTTAAAGCTTTTAAATATAAAATTGCAAAAAAGTTAAGCTAAACAATTTAAACTATATTATAACTATATATTAAGTTTTAAAACGTTTTAATTGTAAAATTATAAGTTATTAGCATATTATTTAAGTTAATAATAATATATTAGCTATTAAAGTTTAAAGTTTGCAAGTTAGGTTTAGTTTTTTTTTAAGATTTTAGCGCTTGTTGCTAACTTTTTGCTTTTAACTGCTTTGCATAAGTTTTAGCTTGTTAATAGCTGTATAACTAATATAGCATATTTAGTTTTTATTTAACATTTTTTTATTATAAATACAACAAATTGCTTAAAAAAATTTAAGCGTTTTATTTATTAAAACGAAAAAGTTGCTTGTTTTATAAAAAAGCTAACAATATACTATAAAATTTGGCCGGTTTGTACTTAAAATAGCTAAAAGATTTACTTGCTGCTATTAAAAAAATGTTATTAAATAAATATTAGCTGTTAAAAAAGTTATGCAGCAATTTAAGCTTATTAAAATTATAAAACCTTTATTTTGCATAAAAGTTTTTATAAACTGTTTAACTTTTTAATAGCTTTTTATACGTTGTTTAACTTAAAGTTAATTATTTTTACTTACTTTTAAACTTTATATTTTAAGCGCCTTTAATATTTTTGTTTAAAAAGAAATTTAGTTTTAGCTATATATAAAAGATTTTGTTAGCTTTATAATAACGTAAGTTTTAAAAACTTTAAACAACTTTTATTAAGTTATAAAAATTAAAATTAATATTAATTTTAATTTATATAACATTAAAAGGCTAATATAAGCTAAGTTTATTAAAACCTTTAAAATTACTTTTTTAAAATGCTTTAATAGCTAAAAGTTGTTTTAATTTTTTTTG
This sequence comes from Xylaria digitata, assembly GCA_022495195.1. Classification (NCBI taxonomy): domain Eukaryota; kingdom Fungi; phylum Ascomycota; class Sordariomycetes; order Xylariales; family Xylariaceae; genus Xylaria; species Xylaria digitata. Next base: position 13,284 of record MU377387.1, read on the forward strand.
TTTTTTTTAGCTAAATTTAAAAGCTGTTTTTTAAAATGCATAATATTATAGCTAGCATAAAAATTCTTTTAAATTAAGTTTTTTAGCTAAAGCTAAAAGTAGTAAAATTAACTAATGGCTAAGTTTTTAAAAAATTAATAGTTATATTTATTTAACGCTATAAATCTTTTTCTGTTTTATACGCTTAACGTACTATAATAATTAAAAGCTTTTAAAACTATAGCTGCATATATATTTTGTTTTTTGAACGCTTTTTTTTTGAAATTAAAATGGGTTTAAAATTGTTTGCATTTTATTTTAAAAACAACTATGTTTTTGTTTTAAGTTTTTAAACTAATGTTATTTACAAGTTAATAATGCACTATAAATCAGTAACGCTTTTTTTACTAACTTTTTATTTTTTTATTTTACTTATATATTATTTTATAACAACATAATAATTTAAAAATCTAAAAAAGCTAATTTGTAGCTAGCAATTTAAGCTAAAAAACGCAACTTTAAACTTTTTTTTTATAAGCTTGTTTATATTTACAACGTTTTTAACTATGTATTAAAACAAAAAATTAATAGCAACGCGTTTTATTATGTTATAAACGTTATAAAACAAAATTTAATAATGTTTAAAAAAGAAATTATTGCTAAATATATTTTTAAGCTAAATATATAAACGTTTTTGCTTTAGCTTTATTATATTTAAAAAATAGCTAATATTTTTTAATACAAATATAACGCGTTAAAAGTTGGCATTAATTAAGCTTTAAACTTTATATAATAACAATTTAACTTTTAAACGCGTTATAACCGCTAAATTAATTATTAGCAAGCTTTTAACAAAGATTTTGCAAGTTATTACAAATAATTTAGCTTTATAAAACATATAATTAACAAATATAATATATAAGTTAAAAATATTTATAACTTTAATAAAACAAAGTTTTTAATAAGCAAAATAATTACTAAAATAATTATTATAAGCTTTAAAAAACGTAAACATTTTTAACAAGCTAAGCTTAAAAATAATTATTGCTTTTTAATTTTAAATAGTTATAAAAGCTATTATTTAATACAATTTAAAAAATATTGCTAGTTTAACAACATTATTACGCTTTATATGCCCGCTTATTTGTTATATAAGCTTTAGCTTTTCGATTTAATTTTTTTTAATGTTTTAAAATAGCGTTATAATAAACATGTTAAAAGTTTAATGCAGCACTATTAAACTTATATTAAAAAGCAAAACCTTTTTGCAAGCTTTATACATATATTTATATATGCATTTATTAAACAAAACATTTAATTAAGTTTTAAAGCAGCTAAAATTATACTTTTAAATACAAATAAAGTTATATTTATATTAAATATTTAAAAAACAAATAAAATATTTTTTTTAAACTTTAATTTATTATTTTAATTTTAAATTTTAAACACGTTTACTATTATACTAAAAACTAAACAGTAATTAACTTTTATGAAAACTAAAGTTAAAAATTATTTTTTAAACTTGCTAACTAAAATTTTAAATTTTATTAATTTAATTGCAAAAGCTATACAAAAATTAATATACAAAAATGCCTTTTTGCAGCAAAAAAACAAAAAGCTTTATAAAACTAACTATATTTTAAACAAGCGTTACAAAACTAAAAACAAACAATTGCAAAATAAAAAACTTTTTATTATAGCTAACGCTTAAGTTTTATAAAAATTTAAAAACAATAAAGTAGTTAAATTAAGTAATAAAGCCAAAAGTAATTGTTTAGCAAAAAAAGTATAAACAGGTTAACAACGTTATAATATTTATAATAAGCTTAAACATAATATATAAACTTGTTAAATAAAAATAAAAACATTTAATAAAAAAATTACGATTAATTTAATTAATTTGCATATGTTATAGTTAAGTTATTTAAGTTGGCGCATAAAAAGTGCTGAAAAATGCGTTACTAACTTATGGTGCGTTACTAACTTGTAAATAACATTATATAATATATATTACAAACAAAATAATAACTGTTTGTTATTATTAACAAGTAATACATATTAATACAAAATATTTAATAGCTAATAATATTTTTTATTAAACAACTAAAGCTTTTTTTTGTTTTTGCTTTATAAGTTATTTAGCAAAAAGTATAACGTGGTTTATTAATAAGCTAAACATATTACTTAACCGGACACTTTTACTACTTTTTACTACTTTATAATAAAATAATTTAATTATATTACTTTTAATTAATTTAAGTAAATCGCTATTTAATTTGCTAATTAATTCTATTATAATATTATATGTTTTTAAATTATAACTTGTTTTATTACAATTTTTACAGTGTTTATTGCTTATTGCTTTTTGTTTTAATAAACTTTTATTTTTTTTGTTTTATAGCGCCTAAAATTTTTTAATAATAAAAGTATTTTTAAGTTATACTTAAAACTTTTTAGCTTTTTAAAAAATATAAAGCTTTTTTTGTATAAAAGTTATTTAATGCGTTATAACTTGCATACTTTTAGTTATTTAGTTTATTGTTTTTAAAATTAGTATTAAAAAGCTTTTTAGTAAGTAAAAATCTTATTTTTAATATAAATAAAGTAGCAAACTATTTGTTATAAGTATTAACTGTTTCTAAATATAATAAGCTTAATATAAACGTTTGTAAACATATATTAAGCTTTTTAATTATTTTATTTAAGTTATAAAGTATTAAACTAGCTGCTTTAAATTTAAATTTAATACTTTTTTTTAAAAAAATAATAAAATGCGCAGTTTTAAACGCTATAAAAAACTTAAGCTTAATTATATAATTTATTAACGTTTTAATAAACATCTTAATTTTTTTAGCATAAATACGTTTTAAAAGCAAATAAAATGTTATATTTAAAAGTTAAAGTAAATAAAATATATAAAAAAGCATATTAAATACCATAATATTATTATTTTTATAGTATATTTTAAATTCGGCCGAAATATAGCTTTTATATTTGTTAAAACCTAAAAAACAGTGTAAACTTTTTATACACGTTTTAATTTGTTTATTAAAATGCTTAATTTAGTTTAAGCTTGTTTTATTATTAGTTTAGTTGTTAAAAGTTGGTTTAATTATTTAGTTAAATAATAAGCTGTTTTTACATAATTAGTTTGCAAAATAATATTAATTTAAAACAATTAAAAACCGTAAAATATATTAGCTTTTTAAATTAATATATTTAAAAGCTATTATTTATTTTTAATTGCTAAATTAAACTAACATTACTTTTTTATGCTTATTAGCACGTATAACATTAAATGTTAAACTAATAACTTTTATTATATAGTTAATTTTATTAAAGTAATAAATATTTTTATTTTAAATGTTATATTTAGCTTTTATATTTATAACTAAGCTAAACTACTTAAAAATAATACTCAAGTTTTTATAAAATGCTTTTTAATAATTATATTTTCGATTTATTTTAGTTTTTAAGTTTAAATTATAATTAATAATCGCTTAACTTAATGTTTGCTAACAAGTTTACTGCTATATAACTATAACAAAAAATTAGCTATATTTTTTATACTAACAATTTTAAAAAGCATTTTTTTAATGTTTAAATTAATTATATATTTGCAAAATATTTTTTTTTAATTAAGTTTAATTTATAATGTAAAAGCTAAATATTGCGTTAAAGTTAAGCTTTGTTAATTCGGCTGCTAAAAATAAATATTAAAATACTGTAAAGCTTTGCAACAGCTTTTTAACTAATTTTGTTTAGTTTATTTTGTGTTGCTTAAATTGCTAAAGCAATTTAACTTTTTTGAAATTAATTTAGCCTTATAGTTATTAAATTATTACGCGTTAAAGTTATATTACAAAAAGAAATAAAAAAGTGTTCGGTTAAATAATATGTTCGGCTTATTAATAAACCACGTTATATAATTAACGTTTTACTTTCTTTTTTTTATTTTGCAGTTATAACAAACATTGCTAGTTAGCCGAAACATTTTATTTTGGAATTTTTAATTATACTTTAAAAACTAACTATAGCCGAACGTATTACGTTTTAGGTTTTTATAAGCTAAAGCAAAGATAAACAAATATACCGATTTAGCTATCGATCAACTACTGCAAAAGTTAACAGCTACGTTATTTGCACTAATAATAATATTTATACGAATAAATTATAGTTATAGTTTTTATAAAAAGCTGTAAAGCAAAATAAAAAAGCAAGCAAAGCTTGTTTTTATAATATAAAGTAGTGCTTACATTAATGTTTAACTTATAAAACAAAGTTACATATTTTTTAGTATAAACAAGCTAGTTGCTTTAAACGGATTAGCTTAAATAATTTTTAAGTTATTTAAGCATTAACTGCAAAGCTGTACATTTAGCTGCCGGTTAAGTTTTCTGTTGCTTTTTAGTAAAACTAGATAATTAACTAGTGTAGGGTTTACTTTTAAAAGTGGCAATTAAGTACGGAAGCAGTAGCATTGGCCAAATGGGCAAGTTTGTAAAAAGTAACATCTTGCATTAATGTAAGATTTAAGATGCTTGTATTTACGGCTAAAAACCTGTAGCAAGCATAAAACCTTTTAATAAGTTACTGTAGGTTGTTTTTTGCTGCAGTGTTGTTTAACAGCTACTAACTACTAAGATATTATAAGCGTGTTAGCGGTAGCAAGACGTGACTACCTCTGTTGCTTAAAAAGGCCTTATTATTTGATGGCCTTGGTGTACTAGGTAAAGTATATCACTGCAACTTACTAAATCCGGCTAAAGTTATTCTACTAGCTGTAGCTTCTATCCAATCATTCCCTTACGATTCATCTAAACACAACATTAAAGTCACTTGCGAGGGCTATATCTCACCAGCAGTGTATACAGTCATTTCTAAGGTGGGGGTATGCAAACGTTGCTTTATCGTGTGATGCACGCCGGTGATGCATGCCGGCGATACCTTCTCTTTGTAGCCATTAACAAGACTACGGGATGCAACTCGGGATCCCGCAAAACCGCTATTAGAAAATATCCCATGTTTAAGGCCATCTCTTATGCTAAGGACTTTTGTGTTATACACAAACCCGGGTACTCATTCTCCATCATATCAGCCTTGATTGGCTAGCTGAAGAAGCAAGTTCTATAAAGAATAACATCTTACGTCGATACAGCATTAAAGGATGCTTACATCCACACCTAATAATGAGTCACTATACCAAATCAGGCCGAAGTTCATTCTACTAACTGTAGCTTCTGTCCAATCATTCCCTATCAATCCATCGAATAACGAAACCACAAAACTCCAACGAAGTCCTGCTCATAAAGGGCGGCTATTGTTTTAATGCAAATGCAGCAGAGGAACCAGCCGCTTAAGCACCCAGGTACCTAGGTACCATACCACCCCCCGCCTAGTCCAGTAAACGCACAGTAAACTGTCGCTCAAGTCTTTGCTCTTTCCAAACGTTTATAAGAACTTTAACTAGGAAACAACGGCCGATAATCAGTTAATCAATAATAAATTAACCGTTTATTAAGCGTTAAACGTTAAACCAACTGTTTAATTTATAGTTTAAATTTGTTAAACGTTAAAAATTTTGCAAAGACTTAAGCAACAGTTTATTAAACCCAGCAAATTTTAGTACGGTAGTTGTAAACAGGGTTAAAAAAATTATTTACTAAATTAGTACTAGCTTATACTAATATTTACTAAAAATACTAAAAAAATACTAAAAAAATACTAAAAAAAAAAAAACTAAAACCTTTTTTAATTAAAATAATAACAATAATAAATATATTTATATTATATAATAAAATAGTTAACTTAATAGTTATAATTATATTATATTATATTTAACTTTTTATGTTAAAAAACTTATTTTAATTTTATAATATATATTTAATTATAACTTTTAAATTAATTAAATTTAAAAATTTTTAAACTATTAAACTATTAAACTATTAAACTATTAAACTATTAAACTATTAAACTATTAAACTATTAAACTATTAAACTATTAAACTATTAAACTAT
>MU377388.1:0-20515 GCA_022495195.1 Xylaria digitata
TAAATAGTTACGTGATAAAGCATAGACGATTTTTGTATGGGTTTAAAGGGTGGCCCATTCAATTGGGTGGCCAAGTCAATTGGGGGATGCGTTATACTATAATAATTTTATAACTAAATATTTTAGTTAAAATTATATATTAAAACTATTATAGCAAAAGTTTTATTAGCAAACTATAAAAACAAATGTTTACAACTATATAACTAAATGCGCTATTTATTTTAAATTTAAAGCAAAATATTACTAAAAATATAATGCTTTAAATACTTTTTTAATATTTATTAACTTTATAAAAAAACTATTTATAAACTTTATTATTAAGTTATTTAAAATATTTTATTATAAAACTATTATTAATATAATATTTATAATAGTTAACTAATTTATTAAACTTATATACTTATTTTTTGTTAACATTATTATTATTATTATTTAATTAGCAATTTTATTTTATAAAAAAATAAAATGTTGTTTTAAAACCTTTATAAATATAGTTTTTAATAAAAATTTTGTTTTTATTAATTAGTTTTAATTAAATTTATATTACTACTTTAAAATTAAAAAAAAACTTTTAACTGCGTTTTACTTTTAAATTAATAGCTAAATTAAAAAAATAAACTAAATTATAAAAAGCTATTTTTAATGCTTTATTAATAGTAAACAAACTAATTAGCTTTAACTATTACTGCAAACTTTTTTTGCAATAAATGTAGCTATTAATAGCATTATTAAAAAGTTGCTTTTTAAAACATTATATAAATATATTTTAAAATTTAAACTTTTTGTTAAAAATAATTTTATTTTAAAAAAAATATTATTAATATAAAACTAGCTATACAAATTAAAAACTATTTATAATAAATTAACAAATTAATAGCATAATATAATTAAAAAATATATAAAAAACTATAACGCTAAATATATTTTTAAAAGTTTTTATATTAAAAAATTAGTAGCTTTATGTTATAAACCAACAAGAACACGGCCTAAAAGGAAGACCTAGCGCGGTCATGGACCAAATAAGGGGCTGGATCAAAAGACAAGCTACAGCTAATTATAAGCGCAAGGGTCACGTAATAAATAGTTGAAATAAGTTTTTATCTATTGCTATCCAAAATAATTAAAATAGGTTTTTATCTATTGCTATCCAAAATAGTTAAAATAAGTTTCTATCCATTGCTATTTAAAATAATTGAAATAAGTTTTTATTTATTGCTATTTAAAATAGTTAAAATAAGTTTCTATTTATTGCTATCTAAAAAATATATAAAAAAAAAAAATACTATAAAAACGTAAAAAGTTTTTTTTGTAATTAATATTAGTTTTTTTTTATTTTACTGTTTAATCTAAGCTTATAATCTAGTTTTTAGAATATACTATAAAAAAGTTAACCTTTTAACAAATATTTTCGCACAATTTCTTTTATATTATACTTTACTAAGCGTTACTTTTTTTAGTTATATAAACTAAACAACAATTCGCACTTATAAATAAATCAACTTATATAAAAAGCTTATTTGTATTAAAAATAAAATCTGTTTATTATATTTTAAACAGTTAACTTTTTTAAATGTTATATAACATTATATAAAAATGTAAAACAAAATAGCAAAACTTATAAATCTAACTTTAAAAGCAGTAACTTTTGCTTTAAATTAGTTATAAACAAAAATCGATTAACTTAAATTAATAAATTAGCATTTTAACAAACAAATTATTAATATATAATATATAAACTAGCAACTTAAAAATTAATTTAACAATGCATTTAAAATTAAACAATATAAACTTAACAAACTAAATAAGTTTAAAAGATTTTAAAAACATTTTAAAAGATTTTTAATTTAAATTAAAGCTTATATAAAGCATTATAAAAAAGATTTTTAAAATAAAAAAGAAAAAGTTTTTTGTGCAGCAAGATTTTTAGCAAAAAGTGCGCTAAAATAGTTTAAGCTATAAATAAAAAAGTATATAAAAACAAAAAAAAACAACTAAAGCATAAAAACTAAAAATATATTTAAAAATATAAACAGATTTGCTAAAGTTTTAACAAACATGTATAAAAATCTAAAAAAAAAACAGCAAGCTAAACAACAGCTGCTAAAAATTAAACAAATTAAACTAGCATACAAATATGCAGCAAAGTTTTGCAAATTAATATTATAAACTTTATAAAACAATAACAATATTTTAATAGCAATTTTTTGCAAAAAGTTAAAAAATTTAGTTTAAAATAAACTTTATAAAAATAACTAACTAAAAAATTTTAAAAAATATATAGCTAAAGCAATTAAAATCGATAATTAATTATTTAAAAAATAATAATAAAAAAAAAAACAAAAATCGAATTTTATAGCTAATATAAAACAAATTTAAAAAATATAAATAATAGCAATAAGTACACACTTAAAACTAATAAAATTTAAAGCTATAACTATTATAAAGCTTTTAAAAAAAAAACAAAATTAGGTTAAATGTTTTAATTATAAAAAAAAAGGGCATTATATAAAAAAGTACAAAAAACCTAAACGTTTATAAAACAAAAAACATTTTAAACTAACGCAAATATTTATAATAAAAATTTAAACAAAATAAATTATTAAGCAGCAATAACAAACAAAATATATTAAAAAATATAAAACATGTTTAAAATTATATTAAAAATGCAAAATATATTTATATATAAAAAAATTTATATACGTATAAAATATAAAATGTTTTTGCTAAAAAAACATTAACAATTATTATATTTATACAAATAAATAAACAATAAAAAAAAAAAAAAAGCATAAAATTATAATTTTTATTTATAAAACTATAAATATTAATAATAACTTTATAAATAACAATTAGCTAAAAAGTAAACAATGCTTAGCAAAAAAAAATTACAAGTATAAATAATATAACTATTAAAATAATTTAAAATAGCTTAAAAATGCAATAGTAAAATTAATTTAAAAAAAAAATATATAATATCAAACTATTAAAAATAATTAAATAAAACAAAAATAAGATTTTAAAATTATTTATAAAGTATTATAAAAAGAACTAACAAATATATAGTAGCCAAAATTAGCAAAAATCTAAAAAATAAAAAAATTAAAATTGTTAATAAAAACAAAAACCAATATTATTAACAATTTAAAAACAATTATATAATTTATAATAATAAGTTATTAATATAATAAAATAATAATGCTAAAAAAAAATTAGTTGTTGCTAAAACATAAAATATATTATAAAATTTTTTAAATATGCTATATAATATATTAATATTATATTTATATAATAAACAAAATATAAAACTAATAGTTTTTATAACAAATTAATAAAAACTTAATAAAAAAACTATATAAAATTAATAAAGTTGAACATTTATTACTTAAACATTAAAACTTAAATAAATATGCTATTTTTAAAAAAAATTTAAAACAAATTTAAAAATACATTAGTTATAAAAAAAAATTAAAATTATATATTTATAACTAATGTTAAATATATATAACAAAAAAATTAGAAATTTATTAAAAAAAACAAAAAGCTAAAGCTAAAGCTAGTATATAATAACTTACTTTTAAAAAAAAAAAAAAGTTATTTATATAAGTAAAAAAAAACTTAAAATAATAAGCAGCAGTATTTTTTAATATAATATTTAAAATGTTAGCTTAAAATAACAAAAATAGCAAAAACAAAAATAAAAACTAACAATAAAAAGCCTAAAAAACAAAAAATAACAACAAACAATTAGCATAAACTAATAACTGTTTTAATTAATTAAAAAGTTTTTATATATAGCAAACATATATGCAAAAACATAAGTATTAATAAATATAAGCTATTAAAAAAAGCAAATAAAAATCTTATTTAATATAAAAGCTTTATAAAATTTTATTTTTTTATAATTTGTTTAAAAAACAAAAATACTAATAAAATTTAAAAATAACTTTTATTTATTTATAACAGTTAATAAAAGTTTTAATATTTATAACAGTAGTATAATTAAATAAAAAACTATAAAACTTTTTTTTAATATTTATAGTTATAAAAAAAAGTTTACGCTTAATATTATTAATACGTATAGTTTTAATGCAATTTTAAAAATACTTTAGTTAAAAAAAATAATTTTAAAATAAATTAAAGCACTAGCCAGTTTTAATAAAATACGCTAAAAAAAAATTTAGCTTTTAATAAACTAAAAAAAGCGTTAAACAAATTTAAAAAAAGTATAACAATATATTTAGTAGTTAAAAAACTAAAAGCAAAACAAAAAAATAACGTATTAAAAAAGTATGCAAAATTTGCTAACCTGTTTAAACAATTAAAAAAAATAAGATTATTAAAATATAATAAATAAAATTACTATATATTTTTAAAAAAAAAATAATATTTAAAACATTTTTTAATATATAAAATAAACTAAAATTAGCTAAAAAAGTTAAATTAATATTTAAAAAAGAATTTAAAAAAAAGATTTATTTAACTGTTATAATTTTTAGTAAAATATTCGATTTTATAAATACTAAAAAAAATAAAAAAAAACAAAGAATTAAAATAAAAATTAGTAGTTAATTATTGCTATAAAAACTTTATAATACAAAAATTTGCAAAACTAATACTATAAATTAACAACTTAAAGAATTAATTTTATAAAGCAAAATAGTTTATAGCGTTAAATTTGTTAAGCGTTTACTACTAAATACAAATAGCAAAAAAAAACAAATAAAAAACAGCATTTAAAACATTTTACAAACTATATAAATATTAAATAATGCTATTTAGGCTTACTAATATATTAATAAGTTTTTAAAAAATAATTATAAATATATTATAAAATTATTTAAATTAAATTATAATAATTTATTTAAAAACTTTAAAAAAATATAAAAAACATATAAAAAAAATATTTAAAGCATTATAAAATGCTAAACTAAAAGTTTATTTAAATAAAAGCAAGTTTTATACGCAAAAAGTAGACTTTTTAAAATTTATTATAACTTTAAACAAAATAAAAATTTAGAAATTTAAAATCGAAGCAATAAAAAAATAGCTTATATTAAACAGCATTAAAAATATAAAATTATTTATAAAATTTATTAATTATATATAACTTTTAGTTGCGCAATTTAAAAAATATATAGCACTATTTACAAATTTTATAAAAAAAAACGCAGTATTTAAATAAAAAGCAAAAAAATAAAAAGCGTTTAAACAAATTAAAAAAACAATTTTTATAAAACTAATAATATAATTACTAAATTTAAACAAAAAATTTAAAGTTAAAGTTAATGCATGCAATATAATAATAAGCAAACAATTAAAACAACAAAATAAAAATAAAAAGCTATATTTAGTAGCATTTTTTTTAAAAAAAATTTTAAAACTAATAATAAACTATTAAATATTAAATAAAAAGTTTATAGCTATAATTTAAATATTTAAAAAATAAAAACATTATTTAAATAAAACTTTAATATTAGTTAAAGTTTTTTTAAACTATAAAAACTTAACTTTGTTTATAATAACTAAAGTTTTAAATAAATAACAAGTTAAATAAACAGAATTTTTATTACAATTTAATTTTAAAATTATTTATATTAAAAGCAAAAAAAATTAAAAAGCAGATATTTTAAGCTAAAAAAACAAATATAAAACAAATTAACTAAAAAAAAGTTAAATATTATTTTAAAAAAGATTTAAAAAAACTTTTGTTTTAGTATTAGCATATATAAAGCAGTTATTTAATAATTAATAAACAAAACAAATTAAAAAAGCAATATTATATTTAATATTAAATGCAATATTAAGCTTAATTAATAAAAACAAATAGCTTAAATATAAAACAAAAGTAGCAATATTTAATAATTTATAAAAAGAATTTGTTTAGCATTTTTATAAAACATTATTGCATAAATATTAAAAATTTTATAAAACTTATAAAAGATTTAAACGTAATTTTATAATATAAAACTAAAATTAAATTTTTAAAACAGTATGCAAAAAGTGTAACTTTTATAAAAAAGCAAAAATAACAAAACATTAGCTTTATAAACTGTTATAGCTTATTAAAATATTTAACAAAGTATAAAAAATTATATTATTTAATTTTATTATTAAATTATTAAAATTAAAAAAACTAATAACAAAAGTTAAATATAATTTAATTTTAGTTATTATAAACAAATTTATAAAATATAAGCATTTTATGCTATATAAAAAATTAAATATAGCAGAAAAGTTTGCATATATAATAATGTAGCATGTTTTTAATAAATATAGCATTTTAAAAAAAGCTATTATAAATAAAAGCATTATTATAGCTTTTAAATATTAGCAATTATTAATAAAAGCTTTAAAGATTAAGCATTAGCTATTTATAGCTTATTATTTATAAACAAATAAATAAACCGAAAAATTAAACTAAACATTAAAATAATACTTATAGTATTATTTTAATAAACAATAAAATAACTAAATTAAGTTATTATTTTTAGCAAAATTTATATATAACAGTTTAAATAACAAAAATATAAAAATGTTATTATTTAAAGCAAACTATAAATTTAATTTAAAAAATAATTAAATATAGATTTTAAAAGCAATAGCGTTAATAATAAAAAAACAAACAAACAAGCTTATTAAAATATAATAAAAACTTAAAAACAACTTAACGTTTATTTAGCAATATATAAAAATATATTATAATAAATTAAAGTTGTTAAAGCTAATTTTAAAAAAAAACATTAGAATTAAACAATTTAACAATAAACTAAATTTTAAACAAATTAAATTATTTAAAATTAAAAAAATAATTTTAAAAACTAATTATTAATTATTATTATTTTATAAAATAAAAATATATTTAATTTTTTATATTTTATTATTAAAAAAAGCATTAAACAACGTTATATTAAAAACGTTTATTAAAATAAAAAAAAATTAAGCAAAATACAAAATAAAAAAAATATTAAATTTATGTTAAAAAGAACGCATTATAAAGTATTTAGTTAAATAAATAAAATATTTATATATAAAAAATATATAAGAACTTAAAAGGTATTTATAGCATGTAATACAAGCGGTTGCAACGTTTTATTAACAGCATTTTAATTAATTTAAGCTAAAAAAGCAAAATTAATTTTTTAAGCAAAAAAAAAGTTAAGCACGTTTTAGTTAAAAATAAATAAAGCAGCTACAAAAGCAATAGTTTTATTAATTTAATAACTTTTTTTTTTATGCTTGCGCTTTTTAAAAAACTTAAACTTTTTTAAATTTATAATATTATAAGTTATAGCTTTTATTATTTTATTATATTACATTTTTTTTTGTTTATAAAAGCAATATATATAAGCAAGCGCCGATTTAGCAGCTTTTTTAAAAACTTTTAGTTTTTTTTTTAGCAACTTATATTATATAGCAATTTTGTTAAATTGTTTAGCAAACAAACTTTTAGCATTATATTAAAAGCAAATATTGCAAATATAAACAAAACAATAACTTAATTTAGATTTAATAAACAAGTATTTAAATCTATGTTGTTAGCAATAAAAGTACAAAAAAAACATAATAACTAAAGCATAAAAAATAATAGCAAAAAAAAAGAAATTACGTTTTGCAAGTTTTTTGTTAAACAATAATTTTTTGCAACGTTTTTTTATATAATTAGCTATAATAAAAAATAAAGCAAAAAAAAAAAAATTATGCAAAAAGTATAAATATTTATTATTTATTATTAAAAACAATAATTTTAAAAAAAAAAGAATAATGTTATAAACTAATAAAAATATGGCCTAAAAAAAAAACCTAGCGCAGTTATAAACCAAATAAAGAGCTAAATTAAAAAATAAGCTACAGCTAATTATAAACGCAAAAGTTATATAATAAATAGTTAAAATAAGTTTTTATTTATTGTTATCCAAAATAATTAAAATAAGTTTTTATTTATTGCTATTTAGAATAATTAAAATAAGTTTTTATTTATTGCTATTTAAAATAGTTAAAATAGGTTTTTATTTATTGCTATTTAAAATAGTTAGAATAAGTTTCTATTTATTGCTATTTAAAAAATATGTAAAAAAAGAAAATATTATAAAAACGTAAAAAGTTCTTTTTATAATTAATATTAGTTTTTTCTTATTTTACTGTTTAATTTAAGCTTATAGTCTAGTCTTTAGAATACACTATAAAGGAGTTAACCTTTTAACGAATACTTTTGCACAATTTCCTTTATGTCACACTTTACCAAGCGTTACCCCCCCTAGTCATACGGACTAAACAACGATCTGCACCTGTAAGTGAATCAACCTATGTGGAAGGCTCACTTGTACCAGAAATAAGATCCGTTTGTTACACTTTATTAACTTAAAACTTTAAATTTTAAAATTGCAAATTAGCTTTTAAATTTATTAAACTTTTTAAAATTTTAAAAACAATTAAATTATAAACGTATTATTTAACACTTTTATATTAATATAATTAAATTTATAACATATTTTTTATACAGTTATTAAAACTTTAAACATTTTATTTATGTTTGCATTAAAAAATGCTAAAAACAAATAAAAAATAAAAAATATAATAAAAAAAATAATATATTAAAATAAACTATATTATAAAGTTAAATAAAAAAGCTAGCTAAATAAATATAATTAGTAAGTATTAACTATTAATATTACTATTTTTATACTTATTAAAAAATTTAAAAAATAATAAAGTTATAAAAAAAAATAATAAAAGTTAAAGCTATTTAGGCCGGCGTTTTTAATATAAAAAGATTTTAAAACTAAATTAATTAATTTTTAACAAATTTTTAAAACATTGGTTTTAAAAAACGTTAGCAAAACTTAAAATTTTAGCGTAATAAAAATTAAACTTATTATTTTAAATTTTAAAAATGTTTTCGCTTTACTAATAAACTATATATTAACTAAACTTAACTTTATTTAATATTAAATTTAAATATATTATTATATTTTAATTTATTATTGTAAGCATTTTAAAACGCGTTATTAATATTAGTTTTAATAAAATTTTTAACTTTTTTAACAAATTATTTTATTGCTAAATATTAAGCAATATAACTAGTGTTTAAAAACTAAAAATATAATATAATTGCTTAGCAATATTAAGTGCGCTGCTTTATAGTTTAAACAAATTAACTTTAAATATAAAACAAAAATTATAATAATTATTAATAACGTTAGCAGCAATAAAAAAAATAAACAAATATATTAAACAACGTTGTTTAGCTATATATGCTTTATAAACTAAATAATGCTTTTTATTAAATGGGCTTTGTACAATATTGTATAATAAACATACGCGTAAAATAAAATATAATTTATTGTACTATATTTATTTATATCTTTTTATATAAAAAAAAAGCTTTATATAAAGCAAAGTTTTTATTTTAAGTAAAAACTCCTGCTAACATACAAGCTAATATAATAAAAAGAATTAAGTGCGCACGTATTAATAACTTTATATATAATAATAACTTTATATATTGCTTATATATATAGTTATAACTAATATTAATTATTTTAATACTAGCTTTTTTTTTTTTTAGTTATAACTTATTATTATATAAAAAAAAAAAAAAAAAATAAATTATTATATAATTATATATATATAGTTTATATAATATTAAAAACAATTATTTAAACTTAATTAAGTTTTAAAAAAGTAGTTAAATAACTATTTTTGCATATAAAATTAAATTAATAATTTATTTTTTTAATTAAATTATAAAAAATATATTATAAAACTATTGCTTTAATTATATAATTAGTTTAATTAATTAAAAATATAAATAATTAATTATAAAGCTATTAATTTAGTTTGTATTAATTAAAGGTTTATTTTTATATGTTAATAAAATTTGCAATTTTATTAGTTTATACAATTTTATTAGCTGTTATATAAATAATAAAAATTATTTTTTAATTAAAATATGTTTTTAATTATATAAATAAGTTAATTATATAAAAAAAGCTAATTATATAAAAAAAAGTTTAAACATATATATTGCTAAAATTTCTAGCTGTTTTTTATTTTTTTTATACTTTTATTTTTTTTTTTTATACGTTTTGTTTACTTTTGTCTATATATACATATATATATATATATATACATATATATATATATACATATACATATATATACACTTATACAATAAATACTACTTATATGTTTAATAATAATAATTGTACGCTTATAATTATTAACTAAAAGCTTAGCTTTAATATTATACTGCTTTTAACAAATAATTTTAATAATTATTAACTTTTATATTTATTTTGCGTTAATATATATATTTCTTTTTTTATTATATGTTTATTATATAATATTATTAATAGTTTTAGCTTTTTATATATAAGTTAAAAAAGCTTAAGTTGTTATAATGCTTTTAATTAATATTTAAATTTAAGTTTTAGTTTATAAGCTGCTAAATTTGTTTATTGTATGTATTATTTGTTACAAAAGTTATTTTTAAGCTGTTTTTATTTAGTTATACAGCATTATTATCGTTTTATATAAACAAAATGCTTATGCTAATTATAATAGTTTTTTATTTTATAAATATTATTAAATTATAAAGTTTTAAAATAATATTTATATAATATGCGTTTAAAAATTATATAATGTTTATTATAATTATTATATTTAAAAAAAAGTTAAAATTAAAATGTTTATAAAAAAAATAGTTATATAATAAAAAAAATAAAAATAAATAAAGTTTGCATTATTTTTTGTTTTTTAAAGTTTTTTTTAAAATTAATATATTTTTATACGTTATTTTTATTATTATATACTTTTTTTTTTTATAATTGTTATAATTATATATAACTATTTAAATTTTATTTATATATGTTTTTATTTATATAAATAGCTTGTTTGTTAATACAAAAGGTTTTAATACTTAGTTTAACGTTTTTTTTATAAACATATTAATAAAATTATTTTTATTATTAATTTATTATATTTTAAAAATTTGTTTTTTTTTATATAACTTTTTAAATAATATAATATTTATTATTAAGCGCTTTTTTTATATTATATTTAATTTTATTAAACAGTTATATAACAACTTTAAATTAAAATATAAAACTGCTAAAATAAAAAATAAACTTAATATAATTATAATTTTTAAAAATGTTGTACAAAAAACAATAGCGCTATTAAAACTATTAATTATGTTATATAACTTATTAGCAAATACATTTTTAATTATTTTTTTATATTTATTAAAGTTTTAATATATAATATTTTTTTTTAATTTTAAAGCTTAAGTTTGCTTTTATATAATTTTTAATATTTAATACAATTAAAAATCTAAGTTATAAAATTATATTAGTATTATTAACAAAAAATCTGTTTATAAAAATAAATAGTTTTGTATAGTGCAAATTTAATAATATAAAAATTAAGCTGCAGTTTAAATTATTTATTTGCTATTTAACTTTTTTGTTTAAGTTTGCAATATTGTTTAGCTTAAAATTTATTATTTAAGCTGCAGCAACAAAATTGTATGCTGTTTTTAGCTAGCAAATACTGCTAATATATGCGCTTTTTGCATGTTATAAAATATATTATTATATAAAATCTTTTATACAAAAGTTAATTAAATCTAATTAATTTGTTTAACTTTTTTATATTAAAATAATATTATTTTTAAACAATAAAATAATTTGTTTGTTATTAAACTTTATAAAATAGTTTAACTAAAATATTTTTTTTAATTTTGTATAAAATTTAGCTTATTATAGCTTACGTTTTTTTTTAGCTAAAAAATCAAACGTTATAAAACTAAATATGTTATTTGTTTAAAAATTAATAATATTAAAGTTGTATAATAGCTTTATTATAATTAAAAAATATAAGTTATATATAAAAACAATTATTTTTAGTTTTTTATAATAGTATTAATAATAAGTTTTAAACTAATATAGCTTTAATTTTGTTAGTTTATATAAAAATTATATAATTTATAAAATTATTTTGTTAAAATATTTTAATTTTAATTTTGTTAATAATTATATAAAAATTTTTTTAATTAGCTTATTTTTTAATTATATATACGCTTATATAATATTTTAAAACTTGTTTAATATATTAAAATCGCGTATTAAAAAAAAGCTTAGTACAAAAAATAATTGCTAGCTTATTTATTAAATAGTTAGCAATTATATAAAAATTATTTTTTTTTTACTATTATTATAACTTTATATAACAAGTTTTAACTTTTTGTACAGCTTAATTGTTTTTTTTTTAATTTTTTATATAAAGCAAAATTTAAAAATATAAATATTGCTATATTTAACTAAATTATATTTTATAAATTAAAATACATTTTATATAATAAAGTTATTAATTTTTATAATGTTTAATTTTTTAAATAAAGCGCTAAATATATTAATTATACTGTTTTTATATAATTTAACAACTAAAAAATAGTTTTATTTTTTTTTAAAAATTAAAAACAGCTAACTAATTTATTATATAAAAATTATATAAAAGTTATTTATTTTTTAAAGTTGTTTTTGTTTTTTTTATATAGTTAAAAATTAAAAATATTTGTTGTTTAGCTCTGTTTTTTTTATATTTAAAATAGCTTTTTTAGTTATATAATAATACAATTTAATTTATATATATTTAAAACATATTAAGCTGTTTATTAAATTAATAATTATATTAAATCTTTTAATTAATTATATTTTATACAAATTATTTTAACTTTTTTTTTTATGCTATACTAAAACTTTACTTTATAAAAAAAAAAATAATATGTTATATAAAGCAAGTTTATTACGCTAATTAATTATATAGTTAATTTTAACCTTTGCTTTTTTTTTATATAGCATTTTTATTGCTTTTTTAATAGCTTTTACTTTTTATATAATATTAAGCAAAAAAAGCAAATCTTAGTTAATTTTAAAATAAGCTTTAAAAATAAAAAAAATTAATATAATGCTGTTTAATTTAGCAGTATTATTTAAAGCTTTAATTGCTATTTATAAAATTATTTTTTTTTTTATATAATAATTAAGTTTTGCTTTTAAAATGTTATATATATAATAAAATAGCTTATATACTTTTTTAATTTTGCTAATTATTTAATATGCTTTAACAAATATTATACAGTATTAAATATTTATAATTTTTATTTAATTTTAAAACTTTTTAAACAAAAAATTTATATTTAAATTATATATAATATAATTAAAAAGTTTTTAATATATATTAATTTAATATTTATATAACGCTTTTTAAACGTTTTGCGCAAACATAAATTTTAAAAATATTATTATTTAAAATAATATAATTACGTTAATTATATAAAAAACCTGCTTGTTATTTATTTATACAGCATTTATTATAACTTTATAATTAAAATTGCAATTGTTTTTAATTAAAAATTTAAAACGTTTAAATGCTTAATTATATAATTAATAATAATAATAAAATTTTTAAATCTTTTTTAAAATAAAATAATTAATATTATATTTTGCGCAACTAAATATATTATATAATTTTTTTATATAAAAATGCTTAAAATAGCAGTAAAACTATTGCAGTTTTGTTTTTATAAAATATATTTTAGCTTTATATAAGCTAATATTAAAAAATAAATTTTTTTATTTATATATAACAAAAATAGTTTTGTTATTTTTTTATATAATAATATTTTTTATATTATTAAAATATGTTTACAATTTGTTAACGTTTTTTAATAAAAATAAAAAAAAAGTAAAGCTATTTAAAATATAATATATTATTATATTAAAAAATTTTTTTATTTATATAATATTAATAACGCTTATAATATTATTAACGCTAAATTTAATATATATATTTTTTAATGTTTAGCTTATTTTTATATAAAAATAAATTTTAAAATAAGCTTTTAGTTATATTTTTTTTATTATTAAATAGTTTAAAGCGCTTATATTTTATAATTTATTTTAATATTTTATATAATATTAGTTATTTAATATAAATTAGTTAAATAAAACATTTGTTTTATAATTTTAAATATTTTTGCTAATTATATAATAAAAAAAAGTATTGTTTATTAAAAATTAAATTAATTAACTGCTAAATTCTTTATTAATATTTTTATTGCTTTTATTTAACTTTAAAAATTTTTTGCATTTTGTTAAAAATATTAAAAATTTTTTAAGCGTAAGCAAAATATTATAAATTATTTTATATAAGTTAAAATATTAGTTTTTTATATAAGCTTGTTTTTAAAATATATATTTAAATAATTAGTAGCTTTTTTTGCTATATATAAAGCATTTTTTTTTTATATAATATTTTTAATTAATTTTTTTTTATAACTAGCTTAAAAATTTAAATCGAAATTTAAATCGTTAGCTTTTTATACAGCTATTTTAATTATATTTTTTGTTAATAAAATAGCTATTGTTATTTTGTTATATAAAATGCTTTAATAAATTATTTGCTACTATTTAAATATATATTTTAAAATTAAAAAAAAAGCTTTTATACGTTAGTTTTTAAAATATAAATGCTATAGCTAGTTTTAATACTTTTTAATATATTTATATAACTATTATATTTAATTAGATTTTTTTTTAATAATTTGTGCTAAGCGCGCGTTATTTTTTTATAAGCTTATTAATTATAAAGTTTAATACTTTATATAATACTAAATTAAAATTCTTTTTTTTTATTTATATAAAAGTAATTATAGTTTAATTAGCTTAATATTAGCTATAATTTATATTAATATTAAAATAATTATTTATTGCATAATAAATTTTGTTTTAAGTTTTATTTAAGCTAATATAATAAATAAAAAAGTTTTTTGCGCAACCTTTTAAAATAATTAAAAATATTATATAATATTAATTCTTTATAATTTCAAGTTAGCAACAAATATTTATAAATAAACATGCCTTATTATATAATAAATTATATAGTTAATTTAAATAATTTTTTTTTTTTTTTTTTAAATCTTTTAAAAAATTGCATACTTTTTAAATAAAATTATTTTGTTTTATACGTTTTTTATAAAAAATAAGTTTATTAAAAAGCTATTTGGTGCAAAATCTAGTATTATGTAAAAATATGTTTGTTATTTTAAAGTTTGTTAAAAATAATAAATAACAAGGTATTTGTACACTAGTTAAAAGTTTGGTTTATGTTTTGCCTTTGTTGTACGTCCATATATCGGTTCAAAGGTATTATTTTGAGTTAGCTCTAGTTATATAGTTCTAGTTTGTACGGTTGTATTTAAGGTTAAAATTTCCTGCAGCATTGCATAAAGTTGTTAACTTGGCATAAAAAAAACTAATAGTGCTTATACAGCAGCTAACAAATTGTTTTAAATAATTAAAAGTTCCAGCTAGTTTTTTGTTAAATTATATTTGCTTTATACAATTTGTATAAAACTTTCAGTTTAGTTTAACCTTTTTAATTTTAATTATACGTTTTTAGCTTTAAATATTTAAAATAGTTCTTTATATAACGTATAATAAATCTAAAAAAAATAGTTTGTTATTTAGTTTTTAAAATCTTTTGCGTACGCTTTTTAAAACTTTTATTAAACGTTTTTTAAGTACTAATATTTAATAATTTAAAACGCTATTTATATGTTTAATAGTTTTAAAGTTGTACAATTTAAATTAACGCTTTTTTTTTAGTGTTTAAAATTAAAATAGTTTTGTACGTTTTTAAAACTAAGCTTAAAGTTTTTAGCAATTTTTTTGTACGTAAAATTAACTAAAGTTTGCAATATAGTAAATTTTGCTATATCGTACAAAATATTTAATATTATATTTATAAATAAAATTAAGCAAACAAATTATTATTTTTGCTATTATATAATAAGTTGTTAAATATAATTGTATATTATTTTTTTTGTTATAATATAAATATATCTAATTTTATTAAAAAAATAACATTTATATAATAATAAAATTAATTTTTTTGTTTTTTTAACGTGCAAATATATTTAGTTTAGTTAAAAAAGTAATACGTATACAACAAAAAAATTAAAATATAATATAAAAACCTAGTTAAGCTGTAAATGCTTTCGTTTTTATTTTTGCTAATTTGTAATGCTTTTATAATTGTATAAAAAATGCTTTTACAACTATTAATCAGTATTAAATAAGCTTTATACAATATTGTACAATAAACATACGCGTAAAATAAAATATAATCTATTGTATTATATTTATTTATATCTTTTTATATAAAAAAAAAGCTTTGTATAAAGCAGAGTTTTTACTTTAGATAAAAACTTCTGCTAGCGTACAAACTAATACAATAAAAGGAATTAGGTGCGCACGTGCTAATAACCTTGTACGTAACAATAACTTTGTACGTTGCTTACACGTACGGTTGCAACCAACACCAGTTATTCCAACACTTTTAATTATATTTAAGTTAGCAAAATAAAATAAATAAAATAAAAAAAAATATAACTATTTTGCTATTTTTAATTTTATTAATTATATTATATACAGTTTAATAAACTGTAAAAAAATAATAAAAACTTTAAAAAAGCTAAAATTAAGCAGCTGCAATTTTTTTGCAATAAACTTTTAAACCTGCTTAAAAAACATTAATATTTATATTAGTTTTAACTAATAAAACAAAGTTGTTATTATTAACATAATAAGCTTAAAACATATATTTATTTTATTTAAAAAGCTTTAAATTATATTATAAAAAAAATTTAAATTATAAGCAGCAATTTATATAAAAAAATAATATAAAACAACTTATAGCTTAACAAGTTTTATAGCTTTTATTGCAGCTAATGCAAAAAAATAAGGTTGTTTTTATATATATATATATATAATTTTTAAAAGCAAGCTAGCTTAAAGCTAAAACGTATATGCTACAGCGCTTTAATATTAACAACATATAAAAAAACTAATTATATAAAAAAGCTTTTTACAACAGCTAAACTTATGCTAGCACGCTTAACAAGTTTAATAACGTTAACAACAAAAAAGCATAATAAAAAAAATAATAAACAATAAAAGCAGTAATTTAAATAAAAAAATAAATAAATAAAGCTTAAAAAAAATTAAAATAAAAGCGTAATTAGCAGCAACTGTAGCTAAAACTAACAAAAAATGCTAGCAGCAGCTAAAAAAAAAAATACAACAGGCTATATATTTTGTTTTTAAATTAGCTTGCTAAGTAATTTGCGTTTAAAGCAACACGTTATTACAAGCTTAAGTATTTAAAAATTATTTAAAATGCGCAAAATTTTTTTATTGTTTACATTTATTTTTTACTAATCCTAATTAATTTTTAGCTTTTAATTTTATATTATACTTTATTATAATTTTATTTTTAATTATACTAACATTATTTATAATAACACTTGGCTTTATACCTAAATTAAAACAACTTATTACAAAAAAAAAAAATAATTGTTATAATTTAAGTGCACTACTAACTAAACTACTAATTAAAGTATGCTTTTTTTAATTTTATTTGCTTATATTATTATAATTTATTTAAGTATGCTTTACATACTATTTTTTATTTTTACAAGCTTTAGTTTTATATAAAACTTATTATATAAAATATATATTATATTATACTTAGCTTTAAAAGACTTTTTAAACGTAACAGTAGTTTTTAACAGCGCTTTAAATAAAATAGTTAAAAAAAAAAAAAAAGTCTTTAAATTCTTTATTTAATTACAAATTTAATAATACTAAGTTTATTTTTATATAACCTT
This sequence comes from Xylaria digitata, assembly GCA_022495195.1. Taxonomy (NCBI): domain Eukaryota; kingdom Fungi; phylum Ascomycota; class Sordariomycetes; order Xylariales; family Xylariaceae; genus Xylaria; species Xylaria digitata. The sequence goes on from MU377388.1 coordinate 17,732, forward strand.
TTTTTGCAAAGTTATAATAAAGTGGAGTAAGTATTTCTGCATATAAAGTGGCTTATAAAGTACGTTAAAAAAAATGTAAAACTAGCTTATAAAATGCGTTATTATTTTTAATAATAATAAAAAAAGAGAATTAATACACAGGCATAAAAAATTAATATATAAGCATAACTTTATATAAGCATAACTTTTTTTTGCCTTTTTATTAGCTTAAAAATTTAATACATTTAGTTTTATTTATTTTATTTATTAAAATATATATTTTTATATTTATTTTTATTTATTTTTTAATTATAGCAAATATTATAAATGTAATAATTTAGGTGCACTACTAAGTAAACTATTAATTAAAGTATGTTTTCTTTAATTTTGTTTGCCTATATTACTATGATTTATCCGGGTGTGCTTTGCACACTATTCTTTGCTTTTATAAGCTTTAGTTTTATATAAAACCTATTATACAAAATATATATTATATTGTACCTAACTTTAAAAGACTTTTTAAACGTAACAATAAAGCTATTACTTTTTTATAGCGTTTTGTTTTAAAAACTAATGTTATATTATTTTAAAAAATGTTATTAAATTATATAACTTAAAACAGTAATATAATAAATATTATTATTAAACAATTTTATATTTAGTTATAAGCTATAAGCTACAACTTTTATTAATTTTTTTTGCTTTTAAATATTAAGCTATATTTATTATTTGTTTGCTTAAACATTATTTATTTTTTTAGTTTTATATATTGTTAACTAATTATATATTTAGCGTTATTTTTTGTTATTTAACTTTTTTAAATTAATTTTAATTTTAGTTTTAACTACTTTTAATTTGTTTTAACTTTTATAAAAACGCTTTTTTTATAATTTATTAGCTTATTTTTTAATAATATAATAAACTAATTAGCAAATTAAAAAATTAATTTAATTATAAATTAAGTTAAAACCGTTTATAAAAAGTTTTTAAGTTTTTTATAAAGTTAATAACAATTTTAAAGTTTAAAACATGTTTATATAAATTTTTTGTTATTAATTTTTATAATTGTTAATATAATTATTTATATTAATTAAACAAAAACTTTTTATAATAAAATAATATTTTTAATTGTTTTAATAAAGCTATAAAAATAATTTAAATATTAAAATTATAATATTTATAAATAAAACAATATGTTTATTAAGCTTTAAATAATATTAATAATGTGTAAAAGTATTATAAAATATTTTATTAATTATTAAATTTGTAACAAAAGTTTATTTATATTTTATTATAATTAGCTTTTATATATTAAAAACATTATTATAAATATAAATAATTTTATATTAAATAGCTTTTTATTTATAATATTTAACTTTTTTTATATTATAATAATAAAGTTAAAATTTTTAAAATTATTAGTTATAAAACTATTATTATTAATTTAGTTTTTAATTTATTTATTTTTTATATAAAATAAAACATTAAAGTTATTATTATATAAAAAAAAACTAATTGTTTAAAGCTGCTTTTATTAATTAATTATTATTAATTATAATAATATTAAAGTTTTAAATAATATATTAGTTAACAAGCTATTAAATATTTTTAATAAAAAATTAAAACTTTTTTTGCTTTTTATTATTAATAAAGCTAAAAACAGCATTAAAAATAAACTTTAAACAAGTTTAACTAGTTGTTTAAAACAATAAAAGCTTAAAACAAAAAATATTATATAACTTTTTTTAATAAATAAAAAAATAAATGTTATAAATATTATTTTTTAATTAAGCTTTATATATTTTAAGTTTAAATATTAATATAACAATTTAATTAGTTTAATAAATATGTAATAAAAAAAATATATAAAAAGGTTTATATTAAATAAATAATTAACGTATTAAATAAACAAGTAGTTTAAACAAGCAAGTAGCTCACGTTTTTATATTTTTATACACATTTTTTATATTTTATATTTTTTTAACAACTAATAATATTATGTATATATAAATATAAAAATGTATAGCTTGTATTTTAAGCTTTAAAACAAAACCTAAATTTATTTATATAACATGCTATTAAAATTTATAATGTTTTTTGTACAACTTTGTGCTACTAAAATAATAAAATGTTTTTAAAACAAAAAAAGCGTTTAAAAACATGCTAATTAATAAAATTTAAACAAAAATTAATTATATAATATTAAAAATATAGCTAACTAATTGTTATATAATTATAATATATTATTTGTTAATATTAAATAAGCTTTATATACGTTTTAATTGCTAAATTAATAATTAACAAGTTTTTTGTAAAATTTAAATATTTATTAAATATAGTTTATTTTTATATAAAACATAATTATAAACAAAAGTATTTTTAAAAATAATATTTATAACTTAAATAAAACAAAGTTTATAATAAATAAAATGTTGTTTAAAATAGTTATTATTTTGTTTAACTGTTAAAAAAAACTAAAAACTATATAATAAAGTAATTATAAATAATTATTTATATTTTAAGCTATTTTTTTATATAATTATATTGTTTTACTATATATTATTTTAATAAAATTAATTTATTTATAATTTTAGTATACAAATAGTTTTTTGCTGTTTTTTTAAAAAATTACAACAATAAAAAAAAGTTTAAATTAAATAAAACATTTTAATAAATATATAACGCATCCCCCAATTGACTTGGCCACCTTATTGAATGGGCCACCCCCCTGCTACATACCACTACATAATATTATATATAAACCTTTAAATAACTTTATTAATAAAAATCATAAAAATATAAAGA
>MU377389.1:0-20457 GCA_022495195.1 Xylaria digitata
TATCCACTTTTTTAACCCCCTGTCAAAATAATGGGTTTTAAAATAATTAGCCTGGTCGTGAGGGAGGGGTTCGTGACCCAGGGGGTTTGCTTATAATACATATATAACTAGGTACGTACGTACGTATAACTAAGGTATACATATATATGTATTAATTTATTCACGTGTGTTTGGCAATTCTAGCCCGGTTGGTCGTGACCCGTCTAGCAAAAGTGTGTGGGAAATTAAGATGGACCAAAATTCGCGTTTGTATATACATCCTATGTAGCAAGATGTTTTCATTAAGGCTAGCTGAAAGTGAAGCTAAGAATTTGTGGGGAGATAGATCATAGAAGGATTCCAGGCAGTATCCAGGTCTTCATAGACATCCACGGAGTGTTCCAAGGGTATTTATTTTGTAATAGAACGCGTTGAATGAGACATTACGGGTATACTTCAAAACTAGACAGACTACCAGTAGAACATCTATGCTATCAGCCCTCACTCACTCACTCCGTCTCTCGGCGGGCCTGCATTTGGGAGGTGGAGTTGTATTAGTGTAACAATAGTGTAATATAGTAAGTGGAGGGAGGACAAGGAAAGAAGAGTCTTAACCTATCTAGTTTGTGATACCTACGTCAGTAGTGCGAGTACCAATCTGCATCCTCCCGCTCGCAACACTAAGAATCACACAAAGAGATTCGATATATTCGCGAGGGACTATTTACGCAAGCTCACGTCTATATATCAAAATTCAAGGCTGTCTCTTAGGAGGGGCTCACGGTACTCCTTTTTCGACTATTTGTAGCCATGGGTACGCATTGTTATCATGCTCCTGTTGAGTTTAGTTCTCGTCTGTAGTAAGGTGAAATTGCGAGCGCCTAGGGCACAGAGTAGCCTGGTTATGAGTGTATCTAGTTTCACGCAGTGTTATGCACCATCCCACGTCGCAATGGCAACTCGCGCCTCGTGAAGGACGTGCTGTAAATTCTAGGCATAGCTACTTAAAAGTGAGAGAATTTTGTAATAGGACATTCAGTCAAGAGAGTAGAAACAGCCGAGCCTATTATTCGCCTCGTTCGTCCCCCGAGTATTTCACGTCTCTCATGAGGTTGCATTTTCCTGCTGATATCTTGGGGGGAGTGGCTTAGGGGGCGGATAAAACATCCCATCGTGGAAACCCGACGAGGTTGTGTTGACAGCTTGCATAGAAATTATCGAGAGTCGTCTAGATTTCGGCTTTGCATACGAGAGGGGGCCTAGGGACAGTAGAACTCTCATAACTACGAGAAGCAAAAAAAGAAAATCGGCGTTATAGCATCCGCGTAGATCACTTGTTCGGTCTCGGAACCATGTGATCTGGACCGGCCATATCTGCAGGCAGCCTTCCTACGGTGTTTCCCGACAGTAATGTAGAGTACTCGATATATGCGTGTAAGAATTGCATTGGGCCTCCTTTCGACAGGGTGCGAGGGCAGCATGATAAGAAGATAAAGTCAGCTCTATATTTAAAGGATTTGGGCCAGTTATCTTGTTCTAAATCCAATGCTTCATCTTCTCCTTGGTGTCTATACCAACGCCTCGGATCCATTAGTAGTAAGGCTGGTATTACGTCTTTGTAAGACCTTCGACCCCATTGCCTAGAGGATTCTAGAAGCATCACCATATGCGCTCTGTCGGTCCCGCCCTGATACGAATTGATTCGGCTAATGCATGCAGGATGGCAAGGCAGATTAGAGTATGTAGGCAGGCTGAGCGGTTTGCCATCTAGATTTGCACTTTGTGAGAATTCGGTTAGTCCACCCTTTCGTGCGGATGCGTACATAACACTACCTCACGTGGTAGCACGCAAGACCAAAAGGTTTTGTTATTTCCTTCCACTTTTAGAAAATATGACAGTACTGCTATTGCAGTAGGTCGAAACTGGACTGGCATTTGTTAATATGTCTTCGGATGCTGACGGAGGGATATATTGGCTGCAGGCCCAAAACACGTGCTTTTCATATAATAGAGTGAGAACTTATGCCTAGGTCGAGCGGGTTATAATATCAGTATTTCACGCCCAATGAGGCTTAATACTACCTATCCGATCCCCACGATCTAGTTGTTGGGGGCGGACTCGTGAGGTCTGCTAAAGTAGTAAGACATGTATGCCTACCTAGTTGCCTCACCATAGTATATTTATTGCTAGGCGAACCGGGGCGAACCAAACCGCGTGCAGGGGTCAAATAGGTACTTGCTGCCTTATGCCTGAGATCTTACGCCTATCCTATAGTATGACGATTAGCATGGAAAGATCATCGTCGATTGGCCCGGATGCTACGTAGACTGCTGACAGTTTTATAAGGCGCGTCCTCCCTACTTATTGTCTACAGATATACGTCCCTTCAACTGCCTCTAGGAATTCTCCGGAATAAAACACACACATATATATATATGTATATATATATGTGTGTTTGCTCGTAGACCTGCTTAGATTTAGTCATGGAAATTCTAGTGTTAAGGTAAGGTGCCCAAATATTGTCCTCAACCGTCACCATACTCTTACGTCGTCTCGAGACTAGTTACATACTTGCGCCATTAAGGCCTCATCATGCACGGCATGCATATATTCCCAACGTGGCAAAACGCTGTTACTATGATCCACCTAGTTTACTTTTAATTGCTCAAGTCACCCGAGTTTGCCGGCTGAAATAGAGCTTTCGTCGTATTTCAAAATGCATGGCTTGCTCATAATGAGCCCAAGAATCGACACCCTCGGGGTTGCCAGGAGAAGGCGGAATATTCTGGTCTGTCGATGAAGCTAGCGCAGCATCTAATAATGGTTGATTCGTTAATTTAGCTTCGCTGCAGCTCACTGCGCCGGCCCCCATCGGGATATTGGGGGTGGACTGCAACATCCCGCTCGAGTTTGCTCCCTCGTTCATATTCAGATCTGACTGTCCCGGTGAATCGTGGGGAATCCGCTGCCCGAGGACATTACCACCGTACTCCATCCCCTCTAATCTAGCCGCAGGGTCGAAGCTAATAAATACCAAGGCTTTGACCCCCCCTTTAGAGCCGTCACCAGTTGCATAGATCACTGAGCGCTCGTCGCCAGTAGCAGTTACACAGCCCTGGTGGTCTTCTACATTAAGTAGTTGCTCAACCTTGCGTAGAGAAGGGTCTGGCTCTGGCGAATTTTCCTCCGGGGGCCAGATATATATCGTATTAGGTTGGTAAGGCTGCGTATCTGGTTGTTTGGAGGACCCATCAAGAGTCCACGGGGTCCCCGGTGCTGGATGTTCTGGTCTCAAGCGCGCACCTGGTTTCAGCTTTCTAAAACCAGTTCGGAGGCGTAGCCGCTGCACACCAGAGGTGTCCATATATGTATCGTCGATCAGGTCAATGAAGGTATGACAGCACCTAATGTAGGCACAGAAGTGCGTTTTGCTCCGTACCAATAACGATGCAATTGAACTGTCATCTCCAACGTGAACGTATTCGGGCTTTCGAGATGGAATGGAGCCATCGCAGTGCGGGTGGTCGCCAACCCCTCCCCATGTCGTGTCAGCTCTGACTCTTGGGCGGTCCCCCTGAATAGTCTTTTGGTAGAATACAACCTCAGTCGTATAGTATGTGCGCTGGCTTCCGCTTTGACCCCCCAACCATTCTTTTCGGCATTCCAAAATGACAATGCCGCCTGTAGTCTCATCCATCTCCAAGGAGAGAAACCCCCAACGATCGTCTATAGGGCCTTCCGCGTGCTTCCTTCTCCAACTATCTTCCCTGCTCATCACCTGTACTTTCTCGAGAGATGGGTCATTCAGGGGGAAACGGAAGCAGTAGTAGTGAGAATTCCATTCAGGATCATCGGTCTCGAAAAGTGTTTGGTTGGAGAGACCATAAAAATAGTCCCCAAAAATTTCGAAACAGACCGTCGATCCCATGTCACACCCTGCCAGGTTTGCCATGTATAACCGGGGTTGAGGCAACCAAGAAAGCTTATCAAGATCGAAGCCTTTAATAACCCATTTCCGGAGCCCGTCGGCTCCCTCCTCAGAGTGTGTACCAAAGTAGAGGAACTTGTCGTTATTTCTGACGAACATCCTAGCCACAGAGTCTAGGCGGAACGTCTCAAGTAACTGGTTTGTTCGAGGTTTAAAAATAAGAAGCCAGTTTTCTGTTACGGGCATAGCAAAAGAAAACAAGCAACTTACAATCCCAGCAGCTTGGTAGAGCACCCTAAATTTGTACTTTCGACATTTTGCCGCTCGTGGGATAGCCTCTTGTATGAGCATTGGGATATTCACAACCAGCTCTTGGTTGGTTGACTGGTGTATATCGAGGATTCGAAGCCATCGCTGCGGGCGTGCCTCAATGATGTAACACAGCTTGCCACCAAAGAACCCATAAGAGTCAGCGCAAGCTACAATACCCACAACGTAGGGAGAGGCTTGCGATAGTGCGCTGCGTCGCTTTGCAAGACGCCGCAATGCCCGCGAGTAGCGACCAGTCTCGAGTGCCTCTCGCGCCTCGAGGGCGCCGGGTACTTTTGTCTGAGGTAACAGTGTTAGCTGATGTCCTATTCCGATGCCTCCTTAGTTGTGTCAGGGATCTAACGCTCTACTTACCATAACGACAGGCTTGCAGAACAGATCTTCTCGTATAATATACTGGAAGTGCTTACTGCACAATGACCAATGAAACACATCTTCAATATCTAAGCCTTCCACGATATATGCAACTAATTCGTAAGGAAGCCGTTGTAGTCCCGGAATAGTCATTTGTTCCGTCCCCCGCTTGGCCAGAGATGGTGCCCTCCGGAGTCGAGTGAATCAAGAGCATTTGTGGCCACATTGGCGGAGAAGTGGGCTTTCCTCGGTAAGTGTTTAGCTTTGCAGTCCATTGTGCAGAGTCTTAAGTAGGGCTCAGTCTAGAATGCGGCTCAAATTTCAAGAGAAAGGCACTGCCTCTCTGGGTCCGCGACGGGACGCAAGGAGTGAAGCCGGCAGTGCGTTCAAGGGACAGGGATCTTCCTAGCCGTCGGACAAGTGATAGGTAATGGGCGTCGAGGTGCACAAGGGATGATATGTCGATGCGGCTCAATCTACGTTTTGCCCTAAAAGCCAGGGTGGTAATATCCAGTTTAGTCGCCGATGTGAAATACGTGTACGGATTGACTACCCCCATATCCAGAAAAAGAGCCTCAACACAAAAGTGCGGTATCCCATTACAGTGCTAGATGCTACGTCAAGCCAATACCATGGCTAGCCACTCGATGCGATTGGTTAGGCGCATCATTCTAATACTAAGGTACCATCAGCTTCCACTTTCGCCGATTTTAGCATTTCTTCCCAATTTGCCTTTAAAAGAGCTCGAGCCCATCATATCGTTCCGCCCCCACCACGCCTAAACTACAGCCAGGCGTAGTATTGTGAACAAGGTCACACGATTTAAGCCGGTATGGCATGGCTGTGTATACTTCCCCACACCTATACGAGTTAACTGCCCCTCACCTTAGTCGAACACTCGCAGAATGAAGCTGTTTTTTTGTTTGTATGAGGCTCTGCTTGCTTCTCCTTACCTCCATACCCCTCAATTGCCCCACGTCATGAGCCGGAACTACATTTCATCCTTACGCAGGCTCGCCATGTTTCTATTCACATATCTTAATTAACGCAGCTGCCGCCCCCGAAGCTTCGGTTACTCGGCTAGATTTCTCCCTACTCACTACCTATTGGAATCTAATGGCCGAAGCTGAGGTGGCTAGCTGGACATTTGGTCGCGCCAAACTTGTCCCTTGCGGAACTTTCGGCCTATAACTTGCGGGTATTTGTACCTCTTCCATGTATTCGCTCAGTGCCACCATCACTAACTGTTTGACTTGTTTGAGTAGGAGCAAACAGCCTATCACAGCTGACACCAACTCCGTGGCTCTGGCTTCGGGCTGCGCGTGAGATATCGTGGGTGACCCTCGCAATGCCACCTACGTATAATATTAACTGTGCTGTGCTGGCCTGCGTGGATCAACGCCCTAGTCACGCTTTGGGCAGTACTAACTTGCGGCCGATATGCAGCCTCTATCCAGCCGAAGCGCTGCATTAGCGGTGGGAGAATTATTGATTCTCCTCAGTCATCCCCGAATCATCCCTTACACCTCTCGTGGCATGCAAACAATCACCAGCCTCGGCGTTACATTGCCTTGCGTCTTGGGGGCCTCAGAAGTTTAGCCCAAACTTGGGGGGTAGCGTTGGGACTATATTTCTAGTCGTTCTTGGTATACCGAACGTGAGCAGGATACACCACAACTATATTGGGCCGTGTCACTTATCACCGGCCGGCCAGCTCATGGTCACCAGGATTGAGTGGTTACAGTGACATTCCATGCCAGGACTGTGGCGGCCTCCGGCGACGCGCAACTCACTCCAGTCGAGAGGTAGGCTTTCAAATGTGTCATATCTCGCAGTTGGTATTAATTCATGTAGTCCTGCATCATGACCTCTTGCGGACCTCCACGTGTCGCGCCACGAGCAAAGGGGGGCATCTGCATCGGTAGAGAACACCGACAAGATCCATAATCTGACTGACAGGCTCATCATCTTCTGAAGATGGTGCCGGCACGAATGACTCTTAGGGAAGAACAGGACAACGATTGGTCAGTATATTGTGCTACCCTATCATCGCCACTCCGGCGGTGGCCGAAGAAGATCCCTTTATCGTTTTATAGTAAGTGACCGATCATATTAATCCCTATCTCTATGCCTGATGTTTAAGCACCGAAGTGTGTTTTCCGAATGATTGGCTATGAATCGTTATAATTTCTCATTTGTCTTCCTTGCAACCCTATATCTATCTGTCTTGATACGGCATAATTATATTATATATAAGCAAGGGATGTATTCTTTTTGTTAGTCTATCCTCTTTTTTTATGGCTGACTACTGACCGACTTTTTACCGAGACCATTTCGTTTCTAGTAACCTAGACCGGGCTTACGTAGCACCGAAGAGTTGCGTCAGACCTGAACACATGACGTGGAGGAAATGCAATTGCTACGTAACTTTCGCTTATTTCCATATTATGAGGCAGCCCAGTCACGTGCTGTAGTTTGGGTGGGTGGACAATAACAGTCTTCTTGGGTAATCCCGCCAGTATGCTGCGTTATCTTTCGACGAGGCTGCGCAAAGAATTGCTTCGCCTGGGTTTAGGAACGAAATCTCAGCACAGCCCAGGCCTTGATATGCAGACTAAGGCACACTTCTCCGAATCGGAGGTAGATAGATGTACTCGTTATTTACCTCGGGTCGATCCCAACAAACGCAGCCGTTGATAGACAGGTCGCTTACATCGTAGATAAAGACTCCAGAAGCAACTAGTTAGAATGGCTGACAGTGGTATTCCCGCAAAAATTACTGCTACAGAGTTAGGATCACCCGCAGAGAAAAAGAAGCAGAAGAAGAAAACGATGAGATTTCTAGCAGAGAGCGAGAAACCTCAACAAAACATCCCAATAGTGAATAGGAAAACGATGAGGGAAATGTAGAATGGGAAGACAAGTGTCACGCTTTCCGGCTCAACGAAGGAGTTGCGAATTGTCAACAGAAATCTGGCCTAATTCTAGGGTCCTTGCGCAACAACGAGTATTCACCATGAGCCTATACCTAAGTTACTAGCAGAAAGACAACCCGAAATCGAGAGCACAAGCATAGAAATGACAGCTGAAATTTGCTAATTACCACACTCATAATAGCGAATAGCAAAAATCGTATCGGGTGAATAGAAACGAAACCTGTGTAGGGGTGGATGCTTTGGGGAAGATAGAAGTTGTATAACTACATCTTTTTTGTTTTGCTTGTTTTTTTTTAATAAAAAAACAAATTAAAAAAACAAATTGACCTGCTACACGATAGAGTGTTCTCATTGAAAAAACCAGAATGCTTTCCCCAAACCAAAGTTCTCACCAATAAATTCCAAAACTCCATGCAAAGCCTATTACTCATACCAAACTTTAGCTGAGTAAGTATACATTCAACGTTTGTGGACAACCTAACCTTTTATCGTACTAAATCTAGATTGGCTGGTATTAGGCACGTTATTTCAATGGTGAAAAATAGTAATATGTTACTCTGGCATAAGATCGAGTTTTATGCACATTCATTTGCTGAGATTAGTAGTTATTATATTATATATTTTAACCCAAGATTCCTATACAGTAATACCGCCAAGAGGAAAAACTAGACTAGTTAGTTTTAAGCTTGTGTATTTTACCTTTTCTTGTTCCCTGTGTTATTGAATAATGAAGAGAGGAACAAAAATTCCTTTCTTCAAGGAGTCGTGAGACAGCATTTACCTAGTTTTATACCGGCTGATACCTCAATATCTAAACGAAAAACGTTCTAGGGTATTGGAAGCGCTTTACTGCATTTTGTTGTGGTGACAAATCTGCCCTCTACATACTTAAGGTTGATGAAACTTCGTTGTTAGAAAGAGCCTTGTTATCTAGTATGATATGCCGAAGACGGGATGGTACGGTGACACGAAACTAGCGGTAAATAAACTACGTGGCTCGGTGACATGTCCTACCTAAATCACTCGAGACATTAGTCGTCTGGCTATAGCCTAAGTGTTTTGCGTGACACCACGTATCCGTGATACCTCACACCTAGTATTCTAATACGGCAATTGAGAAATATTGCACTATTAAAAAGCACCTTGCGGCGTGGTCAGATTACCACCATGAATATCATTCAACCCCAGGGTATTTCGGTATTTCGGCTTGAGTGAAGAGTATAATGATAGCAATAGATAGCCCTCGCGCTGGGCGGGATATATTACTACACCCCAGGACATGATTATGTACACCGAGTTTTGGGGATGAAAAGCCAGAGAGGCCAGTGCCTCGACATACATACGCAAATAAACAGTTGAAATATATAGATGGTTGTCTCATTGCCGCCGGTGGTTTTGATTTGACTCTCTCTCGGGAGATGGCGTGGCCCGGCCCTGCTTTCGTTCCCGGTCCTGTTGCTATTGGTTCATTAACAAGTCAGATCGAATGATGTCAGAAACACAAGTCCCAGACATACAGCATTCCACTTGGCCTCGTTTATCGAGTGGCGTGTGTAACTGGAGGGGAGCGATTTAGTATCTATATGGAGCTGAGGTAAGAAGCGGATTAGGGGGTATATTTACGCAAATAGAACGAATGCCATACAAAAGGCGGCAGCAGGTGCCATTATGGTCTAATTGTTTGGGGGGTTTTAATTAATTATTACTTAGCATACTGTCTCGCAAAGGGTCACGACATACTCGCGGCGTGATGCTTCCTCTCGGGGCCATATTGAAGATAGACTGGGGTTGGAAGGTCGGGTTTGGTAGAAGATTATCGACAACCGAGACGACTTTTTACATTATAATTGAAAAGATTAAATGGAGTCTACAGTAACATGCGCCTATGCTGTTTGGCTGTGTGAACTGAGTCTTTTAAAGATGAAATAATGAATGAATGATGCGGTTTTCGATGGTCAATGTTGGTTTTACAGACGGGATACGCGAGGTTAGCTGCTAACCTAGTACCTGCATACACTCACTACCTACTGTGGGGCACTGCGTTTGCAAGGGTATAAAGTCATGGCTAGGGGCTCTGGGCCATATTCTTCACTTCTATAGAAGGTACCCTTCATTTTTATTCATTATTTCTGGCTAGGCTCTCGCTGGTCGAGTTCAATACAGTCATTTACCCTCCGCCATGGTGACCAGCACATTACCCAAGTACGTTAGGTACCTAGTGTACCTTGCCTAAAGAAGATGTGGCGGTGCTCCCCTCCATACCCCCGGTCACTACCTCGGGTACTGCCCTGGCGTTGGCGCTGGCGCTGTCATCGAACTTTTAATTAATTAAGTAATTACATACTGTAGGTACATTACATTAGGTACCTACCCACATCAATATACATCTGGCCAATACTTACATGTAGGTACCTACTTGCCTTATGTAACGTCTCTATATATATAAACATCTCTTCAAGCCACTTTCCTCATTCCCGGCTCACCTACAGCAGCATTCAACGCAAACGAGTAGCAGCCCTGCTCTTCTCAGACAATGAAAACTGAACCCGCCATGACTTAGCCATTTCACATAACGTGTTATTTTGTGCCAGCGACAACATGTCGAATAACATGCTGTCCCTTCTGGGATGGATGTTCCTCCCTAATGTAGGCCTCTCTCCCTCTCTTCTCTCCATCCTACGAGTCTCAGTCCTTGTAAAGTAAAAGCAAAAGTAAAAGCATAAGCACGAGCAAGACTTGGCTTTGGCGAAACCTATCTATCAATACAAATCTAATCTTTCTCGCAAATAGCTCGTCACCGGCTGGGTCCAATCCATCTACTACGGCCTAACAATCCGCGCCGGCGACCGGCGACCACCTCCAAGCTCTGCTCGCTGGCAGCTGCACCGCCGCCGCATCCACACCCTCGTCATAACACTCTACCTCATATACACCATCTACGAAGCCGACTGGGAGCTGCAGCGCGGCGGCAGTTTCTACTCATCCTTGGGCGTGCCCTTCGAAGCCACCGAGCGCGACATCAAGAGCCGCTTCCGCCGTCTCGCCGCCCTCCACCACCCCGACAAACTCACCCATTCCTCGCCCGGCGCCGGTGACTTCTTCATCCATCTCAAGACGGCCTCCGACGTGCTGACTGACCCTGCCCAACGCTTTGCCTACGAGCGCTTCGGTCCCGACATCACGGGATGGCGCCACTGCGTCACACTCCGCGACTATGTGTGGCGGGGCCTGCAGACACAGGTACTCCAGCACTACGGGCTAGCCGCCGTGGTTCTCTACGGGCTGGGTTGGCTCGGCTACTTTGAATTCGGGCGGTACTGGCGATGGGTGACGCTGCTGATCCTCTGCGCTTTCGAGGCACACACCGTGATGCGCCCGCGCTTCCCCGTTTTCGTCGAGGCGTTCGTGAACCCTTTCCTCGTGCGCTTCACCTCGCACGCGCCGTACCTACCCTTCCAAGTCGTAGCGCTCGCCCGCCGCGTCGCCATAGCCATCTACATCGCGTTCGGCCAGCTCGGGCCCATACTGCAGGCCGGCCGGGACCAGGAGGTTGCCGCCGGCGAGAAGGCACTGCAGAAGAATCTCGAGAATCTTGAAAACGTGGCCAAGTTCATGGACCTCGATGCTACCCGCCTCATGGAACTGGAGATGGCGCCGTTTGTGGGGGATTCTGAGGTCATCAAGGATATGCGGTCGAAGCTGAAGGAGTGGCTTGTGCAGAATACGATCCGTGCCGATCCCATGGTTAGGGATGCACTTGGCAAGTCGCTGCAGAAGAGGAGGGTGGACGCGCCTGCAGGCGCCAAGGGCACGAAATAGAGGGCTTAGATTTCGAGCTATATAGAAGAACGAATAAATGATTAGATGGTGCTAAATTACTCCAATTGCGGAATATGTAGTCTGAGTATACCTATGCGTGCTTTTTTATGAGGGCACTTCTGAAAACGATGCAAGAACTCGAGAAAAAACCTTTTGCTTCCCCCAATGCCATGCTACCTAAATAAAACCAATGCTATAGGCCGCTTTCTATAACCTATACACGTAGCAATATGTCTTTGCTCACTAGGCTGTTTCTCTCTCCAATCAATTCCCTTCACTCACAATCGTTGTCTCCCTCTCGTCTCGATGGGTATCAACACCATACCCATAAATGCGGCGAGGATGAGGGCCGCAGAAAGGTAGATCGGAGCCGTGGTGCCGTCGCCGGGTGCGTTGGCGGCTAAGAGGGGCGCTAGCAAACCCATGACGCGGTTTAGGAAGCTCGCGACACCCGTCGCCGCACCGCGCACGGGGGCCGGGAATATTTCGGGTGTGAAGGCGTACAGGACGCCGTACATGATGTTCTGACAGAAAGCCTCGACGGAGGTGAAGAAGAGCTGTGCTGTCGGCGTGGTGCCGAACGCCACAAAGAAGTACAGAAACACAGCCGATACGAACGTCGAGATGGCGAGTGTGCCCTTTCGTCCTAGGAAGGGGGAGTCCTGATCTACCAAGTACGCGGCGAGGAGACTCCCTGGTACGCCCACTACGGAGATGATGGCATAGTTCTGGTAGGTTTCCGCGGACGTCGTTGTGACACTCTCGCGGGCAGCTACGGATACCTCGGCTCCGCCATGCGAGAGATATTGGGGCAGAAATGCGTTGAAGAGCGGGTATCCCATGCCGATGGATGCCCAACAGAACCAAATGAGCGCCGTGGTGAGGCCAAGCTTCCGGTTCTGAAATAGAGGCTGGATATGGCTTAGAGAAAACGAACTGAGGTTCTGCTTAAGGACACTTCTTGCCGAAACCCGTACGGGTGCTTGTTCAATTCCCTCGCCGTCAGCAACGGCGTCCAATACCTCCTCTGTAAGCCACGTCTTCTTGTTATTGCGGTATGCGATCCCATGTACGACGGCGACGGCCTCGGCTTGTCGGTCCTGTGATAACAGATACTTCGGGGACTCGAAGAGATGGAACAAGCCGAAACGGATAAGGAACATGATAAATGTGACGATACCAACCGTAGCGATGAATAACCGCCATCCTTGGTCAGCCGGCCAGTTCGTGATAAAGTACCAAGCGAACAGGGATGACACAAGCTGGCCCACCGGCCACCACACGGATAGTAGCGTCAAAAGTGAACTCGAAGCATCAGGTAAAAACTCGAGGAAGAGGGCGCCGTCAACAGGTAGGTTCCCCCCTACGCCCGTACCCATCAAGGCGAATAGAAAGCAGACAGCGGGCCAATTGGGCGCATATGCCGCCAAGGTACCGAAGATGCTTGTGATCAGTAGCGTGAGGTTAAAGGCGATCCGCCTGCCCATGATATCGGCACCTAATCCCCATAACGCACTGCCGATGCTTAAGCCGACGTAAAGAGAGCTGGTCGTGTATCTGACCTGCTTCTCCGTGACACCGAACTCCTCGGATAAGGAAGGTAGGGTTAACGAGACGCCCTAAAAGACGGGTCAGTAAGACACGGCTATAAGACATGGGGCAACTCGATGTTTCATTGCCTGTTGACTTACTTGCATCCAGAGGCTAAAACATCTGATTAGTTCAAGAATTAAGCATAATTGATTTTCAAAGTTGGGACTTACTTGTCAGCGAACCAACCGAAACCACACAGGACGAAGAGTTGCCAGTTATACCTCCCCATCCCAATATCTTGGATAGCTTTATTGATGAGTTTAGACTTCACTGTGGGATAGAGCCGGTTAGCTAGGACTTGGGCAACAATTCAAACGATGGAAAGCAGGCGAAAATGACGCAACCTACACTCATACTCAGTCCACCTACGGCCGAGTTCGCCCTTTCGTACGGCTTGTCGTAGACCTTCTATAGTGTACTCGGCGGCATCCATTTGTAGCATACCATCGCCCTCACTTTCACTGCTCTTAAAGATGGCGCCGAGGGCGGTCTCCTCATCCTCATCATAATCTACGTCGGCGTTGATGTGAGCATCATCAGAGCCTTGCCGGTCCTGCTCGAACTCGGCCTTACCGCACCTCGAAGAATAACTATGGAGATGGGCCTCCTCTAGCGGCACTAGGACGCCGATGTAATCATGGACAGATTCCCGGGGCCTAAACCTAGATCTAAGAAACTGTCTCATGGCGGTGGAAGTGAAAGAAAGCGAGGGTTTAGCTTCGAGGCTGGGCTGGGCTGGGCTGGGCTGCCTAGCTACTTGGGTCCATTGGAAGAATACGGGTTTGTAGGCTCCTCTCTTTGTAAGAGACTAGGGGCTGTATTTAAAGGGAGTACTGAGAAACAGATATTTTATTATGCGATGGATATCATGAGGGAACATCTATATGCATTAGTCTAGGAGGTAACAAATACACTGGCTTAATTAAAGGTAGGATGAAAGGAAAGGTCAGCTACTTTATGTACTTGGTGAACCACGTGATTGATTGATGCAGGCTGATGACGATGCGATGTGGCAGCATGAAACCGAAGGCTCGTGACTGGTTACCTACTAGGTTAGGTAGGTACCTGCTTAGGTACCTGCTTAGGCACTTATATGTCTCTAGTCTGTCCGCCTCTACACTACTACTGTACAGTACGTAGGTAAAAAGGAAGCCAAGACTTGCCCCTGTAATATGTTTAGTCTGTTTTGAAATTCCCCAGACACACAGAGAAAGGTACACTACTACTACTGTACACTACGCTATTATTAGGTAGAGGTGGTGTTGTGTGGCCAATGTGATGGTGATCAGCCGGGAGGAGGGGCTGGAAGCTACATGGTGCACTACATTCTCAGGTACCTAGTACTTGAGGTACATAAGAGGTAGCCAGACACCTACACTAGTACATATGTAGGTACTATATATAATTCATTAAGCAATAACGTGGTTTATTAGTGGGCCGGATATATTACCTAACCGGACACTTTTATTACTTTTTATTACTTTATAATAAAATAACTTAATTATATTACTTTTAATTAATTTAAGTTAATTGTTATTTAATTTATTATTTAATTTTATAAAAATTTTATAAGTTTTTAAATTATAATTTGTTTTATTATAATTTTTATAATGTTTATTATTTATTGTTTTTTTAATAATAAAAATTTATTTTTATTTTTTTTGTTTTATAGCGCTTAAGATTTTTTAATAATAAAAAAATTTTTAAGTTATATTTAAAACTTTTTAGCTTTTTAATATTATATTAACATTTAATTAGCTTTTTAAAAAATATAAAGCTTTTTTTATATAAAAGTTATTTAATGTGTTATAATTTATATATTTTTAATTATTTAGTTTATTACTTTTAAAATTAATATTAAAAAGCTTTTTTAATAACATTATATATAAATAAATGTTATATTATAAATAAATATTACACTTTTTATTAACTTTTTATTTTTTTAATTATATAATAGTTAAAAAAACTAAAAAAGCTAAATTATAGTTAACAATTTATATTAAATAATATAACTTTAAATTATTTTTATGTAAGCTTATTTATATTTATAATGTTTATAACTACATTTTTAAATAAAAAATTAATAATAATAAACTTTATTATATTATAAACATAAAACTATAAAAATTAATAATGTTTAAAAAAAAAAAACTATTGTTAAACATATTTTAAAGCTAAATGCGTAAACATTTTTATTTAAAATTTAAAATGTTTAAAATATAACTAATATTTTTTAATATAAACTTTATATAATAACAACTTAATTTTTAAACATGTTTTAATTATTAAATTAATTATTAATAAGCTTTTAATAAAATTATTATAAATTATTATAAATAGTTTAAGTTTATAAAACATATAATTAAAATATATAATATATAAATTAAAAATATTTATAACTTTAATAAAACAAAGTTTTTAATAAACAAAATAATTATTAAAATAATAGTTATAAGTTTTAAAAAACGTAAACATTTTAAACAAGCTAAACTTAAAAATAAAAAATAAGTTATTATAAATTAAGCTATTAATTTTTAAAGTTAAATAATGTTATTTTATAATGTGATTTATAAGCGAGTTGTTTATTTAAACAAGTTATTTATTTAGCTTAACAATATTTTTTTTATACATTTTATATATAAAAAGTACTTTTATTAATAAAGTTATAACTTTATTAATATAACTTTAATAAGCTTTAAACCTTTTTTATTATAAATTTAACTAAAAAAAAAATATAGGTTACTACTTTATTTTTTTATATTATTTTACTTTTACTTTTAAATATTTAAAAAACAAAAATTACGTTATATTTTAACGTAATTTTATGTTTAATTATAAAAGTTAAATAATATTAAACAAAAAAGTAATAACTTATATATTTTTTTTAATTAAATTTATAATAAAAAAAGGTTTAAAGCTTATTAAAGTTATATTAATAAAGTTATAACTTTATTGTTATTTTTATGCACAAACAAATTTTATATAAAAATTTCTTTATAAAGTAAATGTTAAAAAACTAGGCAACTCGTTTATAAACCACGTTATTATTTTTTTAAGTAAAGTTTATTTTGCGTTATAATATTATAATACTATTTTATTAACAAATTAAGTTATAAACTTTTTAAATAACTGTTAAATTAATAATAAAATAAGTGTTAAATAAACAAAATATTTTAATAATTATATTAAAAGCTAAAAAAAAAGTAATTATTGCTTGTTAATTTTTAATAATTATAAAAGCTATTATTTAATAAAATTTAAAAAATATTGCTAGTTTATAACAATTAAGTTTTATTTTTATAAAGTGTAAACTTTTTATATAAATTAGTTTATTTTACTAAATAAATGTTAAATTATTTTTAAGTTTTTATTATACTTTAATAAGTTTTTTTGTTTAATTTTTTATTATTAATACTTTTGCTTTTAAAATTTATATTTTTATTGCTTAAGCTATTATATATATATTTTGTTGTTTATTAAAATAATATTATAAATATTGTTTTAACGTTTAGTTTAATTTTTCGGTTTGTTTGTTTGTTTATAAATAATAAGTTATAAATAATTAATGCTTAATTTTTAAAGCTTTTATTAATAATTGCTAATATTTAAAAGCTATAATAATGTTTTTATTTATAATAACTTTTTTTAAAATATTATATACTTAATTTTTTTATTATACTTAATTTTTTATATAATATAAAATGTTTATATTTTATAAGTTTATTTATAATAACTAAAATTAAATAATATAACTGTTAAAATAACTAGTATTAGTTATAACTATACGTGTAAGCATATATAAAGTTATTGTTACGTATAAAGTTATTAGCACGTGCGCACTTAATTCCTTTTATTGTTTTAATTTGTACGCTAGCAAAAGTTTTTACTTAAAGTAAAAACTTTGCTTTATATAAAGCCTCCTTTTTTTTAAAAAAAATATAAATAAATATAGTACAATAAATTATATTTTATTTTACGCGTATGTTTAACGTACAATATAATACAAAGCTTATTTAACAATAACTTTTTATGTTTTATTTAATAATTTAATAAGCTATAATAGTTTATATAGTTTATGTTTTATTATTTTTGCTTTTTTATACAAATTATATTTTTTATATACTGTTTTAAATATTTAATTTTAATTTTGTATTATAAAGTTACGTTTAAATTTTTTATAAGTTATTAAGTATTATTATTTTTGTTTTATATTTTAACTATTTATTTTTATTAATTAAGCTTAGTATAACATTTAGTATTAAATATAATACTGCTTTTTTAATTTTTTAATAAGTGTTTTTTAAGGTTTAAGTAAAATATAATGTATTAAGTAAAGACGATGTATAAAAAAGGAAAGCTAAGACTTTAAGTCTTAAAGAAAAATTTAATTATAAACATGTGTGCTAGCTGCTTAGCAGCCGCTAAGCTGTTAGTGCGTTACAATAACATAATAACACGCGCAATAGCGCGTGGGAATACACCCTTTATAAGGTTGTATTATTTTTTTTGTTTATTAATTGTTAAATAATTGTTTTATATATATTAATATTAAAATAAAAGTTTTTTTAAGTTTTTTTTAAAATAATATTTAGCTTTTTTTTAGTTAGTTTATTTTATATTTATTTTTTTAGTTTAAAATATTTGTTTTTAAATTTTTTTTGCTTTTAATATAAATAATTTTAAAATTAAATTATAATAAAAACTTTGCTTATTTAATTTATTGTTTGTTTAAAATTTTAGTTATTATAAACAAAATTAAGTTTTTATAATTTAAATAAATTTTAACTAATATTAAAGTTTTATTTAAATAATGTTTTTATTTTTTAAATGTTTAAACTATAGCTATAAGCTTTTTATTTAATATTAAATAGTTTATTATTAGTTTTAATTTTTTTTTAAAAAAAAAAAGCTATTAAATATAGCTTTTTATTTTTATTTTGTTGTTTTAATTATTTGTTTATTGTTATATTATATGCGTTAACTTTAACTTTAAATTTTTTGTTTAAATTTAATAATTATATTATTAGTTTTATAAAAATTGCTTTTTTAATTTGTTTAAGCGCTTTTTATTTAAATACTATGTTTTTTTTTATAAAGTTTATAAATAATGCTACATATTTTTTAAATTTTATAACTAAAAGTTATATATAATTAATAAATTTTATAACCAATTTTATATTTTTAATGCTGTTTAATATAAGCTATTTTTTTACTACTTTAATTTTAAATTTTTAAAATTTTTAAAATTTTTAAAGTTATTATAAATTTTAAAAAGTTTATTTTTTATATATAAAACTTGCTTTTATTTAAATAAACTTTTAGTTTAACATTTTATAATGCTTTAAATATTTTTTTTATATGTTTTTTATATTTTTTTAAAGTTTTTTAATATATTTATAATTATTTTTTAAAAACTTGCTAATGTATTAATAAGTTTAAATAGCATTACTTAATATTTATATAGCTTATAAAATGTTTTAAATGCTTTTTTTTATTTATTTTTTTTTGTTATTTATATTTAATAATAAACGTTTAACAAATTTAGCGCTATAAACTATTTTGCTTTATAAAATTAATTTTTTAAATTATTAATTTATAATAATAATTAACTAATAATTTTTACTTTTGTTTTTTATTTTTTTTTATTTTTTTTTAATACTTATAAAATTAAGTATTTTGTTAATAGTTATAATAATTATACAAATCTTTTTTTTTAATTTTGTTTTTAAACATTAATTTAATTTTTATAATTAATTTTAATTTATTTAATATATTAAAAAATGTTTTAAATATTATTTTTTTGTTTTGCTTTTAATTTTTTAGTTATTAAACATATTATTATGTTTTTTTTAAATTTATATAACGTTTTTTTTAGTTTATTAAAAGCTATGTTTTTTTTTAGCATATTTTATTAAAGCTAGCTAATGCTTTAATTTATTTTAAAATTGCTTTTTTTTTAACTAAAATATTTTTAAAATAATATTAAAATTATATGTATTAATAATATTAAACATAAACTTTTTTTATAATTATAAATAAGTAAAAGTTGTTTTTAAGCTTTATTAATATTTTTGTTTTTTAAATAAATTATAAAAAAATAAAACTTTATAAAGCTTTTATATTAAACAAAAATTTTATTTACTTTTTTTAATAATTTATATTTATTAAAACTTATATTTTTATATATATATTTATTATATATAAAAACTTTTTAATTAATTAAGTTAACTATTAATTTATATTAATTATTTATTATTGTTTTTTATTATTTAAGCTTTTTGTTATTAATTTTTATTTTTATTTTTGTTAATTTTTTTATTTTAAGCTAATATTTTAAATATTATATTAAAAAATATTGTTGTTTATTACTTTAAGTTTTTTTTTATTTATTAAAAAAAAATTTTTTTACTTTAAAAATAAGCTGCTATAAGTTAGCTTTTATTTTTTTTTTTTGTTTAATTTTATAAATCTTTAATTTTTTTTATAACTAATATATTTTTAAGTTTGTTTTAAATTTTTTTTAAAAATAATATATTTATTTAAGTTTTAATATTTAAATAACAAATGTTTAATTTTATTAATTTTATATAACTTTTTTATTAAGTTTTTATTAATTTATTATAAAAACTATTAATTTTATATTTTGTTTGCTATATAAATATAATATTAATATATTATATAATATATTTAAAAAATTTTATTATATTTTTTATGTTTTAATAATAACTAATTTTTATTTAATATTATTATTTTATTATATTAATAACTTATTATTATAAGTTATACAATTGTTTTTAAGTTATTAGTAATATTAGTTTTTGTTTTTATTAATAATTTAAGTTTTTTTATTTTTTAAATTTTTGTTAATTTAAGCTATTATATGCTTATTAGTTTTTTTTATAATACTTTATAAATAATTTTAAAATTTTGCTTTTGTTTTATTTAATTATTTTTAATAGTTTAATATAATATATAACTTTTTTAAATTAATTTTGCTACTATATTTTTAAGTTGTTTTAATTTGTTTTAATAGTTATATTATTTATATTTACAATTTTTTTATTATTATTAAACATTGTTTTTTTTAGCTAATTATTATTTTATGCTTTTTTTTTTTTATAATTTATTTATTTATATAAATTTTATAATTATTAACGTTTTTTTAATAAAAACATTTTATATTTTATATATAAATATATTTTACATTTTTAATATAATTTTTGTAGCGGTTGCTACACCTAACCTGACCAGACCTAACCTAACCTGCTAATATAAGCCACTTAAACCAAACTAAGGACAGTTTAGTATCTTGTACTCTTTTGTGCGGAAGACCATGGCGCAGTTAGGTGGCTTATTAACTGTTCGTGACAATTTTAAACAAATATTATATATTTTAATATAACGTATCTCCCACTTAGATTAGCCACCCCGAAATACATACAAAAAACGTCCGTGCGCTTTTAAATAAATCGACCAATATAAGTCCTATAAACTAATAATTAGTATATTTGGATTCC